>SJYX01013516.1:35480-47926 GCA_006410675.1 Oreotragus oreotragus | reverse complement strand
CAGATGCTTATATCTTTCCTTTTCTTCTTTGCTTTAACTTCTCTTCTCTTCACAGCTAATTGTAAGGCCTCCCCAGACAGCCATTTTGCTTTTTTGCATTTCTTTTCTATGAGGATGGTCTTGATCCCTCCTGTACAATGTCATAAATCTCTGTCCATAGTTCATCAGGCACTCTATCTATCAGATTTAGTCCCTTAAATCTATTTCTCATTTCCACTGTATAATCACATGGAATGAAATATTATAAAGTGGAATAAAGAAAACAATCCCATTTACTATTGTATCAAAAAAAGATAAAACTCTTAGAAATAAACTTAAGCAAGGTTTTGAAAGATTTTGTGCAAAACCTTTAAGACCTTGATAAGAGAAATTTTAAAAGAGTTAAAGATATGTAAAGCTAGGTTTTCAATTCAATGTGTTTCTTGAGGTAGGAGTTGTATTACTATAAACTTCCCTCTTAGAACTGCTTTTGTTGCATCCTATAGGTATTAGATCATCATGTTTTCATTGTTTTTTGTGTCTAGGAATGTTTTGATTTCCCTTATTTTTTCAGTAACCTGTTCATTATTTAGAAATGTGTTGTTTAATCACCATGTGTTTGTGTTCTTTAATTTTATTTTTTCTTATTATCGATATCTAGTCTCATAGCGTTGTGGTCAGCGAAAATGCTTGATATAATTTCAATTTCCTTAAATTTACTGAGGTTTGATTAGTGACCGAAGATGAGGAAAATGTTCCATGTGCACTTGAGAAGGATGTGTATTCTTCTGCATTTGGATGGAATGTGCTGAAGATATCAATTAGGTCTGTTTGCTCTAATATTTCCTTTCGGGCTATGTTTCCTTATTAATTTTCTGTTCTGTTGATCTGTCCATTGGTATAGGTGTGGTGTTAACATGCCCTACTATTATTGTGTTATAGTCAATTTCCCCTTTTGTGTCAGTTAGTGTTTACCTTATGTATTGAGGTGCTCTTATGTTGGGTACATAAATAGTTAACAGTGTTATGTCTTTTTCTTGGACTGATCCCTTGATCATTTGGTAGTGTCCTTCTTTATCACTTATAATAGTTTTGATTTTAAGGTCTATTTTTTCTGATATGAGAATTGCTAATTAAGCTTTCTTTTGATTTCCATTTGCATGGAATATCTTTATCCATCCTCTCACTTTCAGTCTGTATGTGTCTCTAGGACTGAAGTGGGTCTCTTGTAGACAGCATATATATGGGTCTTGTTTTTGTATCCATTCAGCCAGTCCGCATCTTTTGGTAAGAATGGGAGAAGATAATAGCAAATGAAACTGATAAATGATTGCTTCCCGAAATACAAGCATCTCAAACAACTCAGTCACCAAAAGCATAGTCAAGGACTTCAAAAATAAACAAGTGAGACCACATCAAACTCAAAACCTTCTACATAGTTTAAGAAGCCATCGATAAAATGAAATGACAACCTATTGAATCAATAAAAGATATTTGCAAATCACATATTTGGTAATTGGTTCATATCCAAGTACATAAATGAGACTCATGCAACTCAGTAGGAAAAGAAATCAAACAACCCAAAGTTTAAATGAGCAAAGGAAGAGTTAGTGTTTTGAAAAATCTGAAGAGTAGACTGTAGATGAGAGACACTGTAAGTTTTTCTTTCCAAAATAGAAGCCTGTGTCTTCCTGGCATTGCATTCTTTATCTTCAATCACGTGTTTGGTGATTGCAGTTCACAGTATACATCTTTCACTCAATAGCAATCACCGTACAGTGAGCTATATGTTCTAAGAATACCCTACTAACTATAAAAACTAATAATTACTTACTTAATCTTGCTGCTGCTACTGCTGCTAAGTCACTTCAGTCGTGTCTGACTCTGTGCAACCCCATATGATTTTTAGGATTTTCTACTCCATTGTTTTCTACATTCTATTTCAAAATTGAAACACCTAGTAAGGAAAAATGAGTAGGGGACCTCAATAATACATGGATAGAAAGTCAGTTAAAACTCGGAGCATTACTGGATTATAATTTGGGGGAATGTATTATTACTAATACTATTGTAGTTTTATTCCATTTACTTCTCAGGTATGCTAGGTTGATATTTATTTAAAATATTAAACCAACATAGAGACACATAGTACTCAAGTTACAGTAGATTGAGAAAGACAAATCTTATGAGGCAGGAAGTGAATTCACAGAAAATTAACAATAGTATCAAAACAAGGGGCAGTGTTGCCTAGAAAGAAAGCAGAGTTCTCTAATTTTTTGGAGACTGTGAACAAGCCAGATGTGAGCCAACTAGCTTAAGCTGTATACCAGAAACAGCACCAGAAGGAAAATGAGGGTCATAAAATATGCTAATGCTATATGCCAAAATCCAGGCAGTAAGAGAATAGGGTAGGGTTTATGTAGATGCTGAAAACTACTCAGAGAGGTAGACATGGAAGCAAATACACTAATAAGCATCAGAAAAATCAAAGCTGAAAGGGTCTGAAAAATAAATCGTAAAGGGACTTAGTAGGCTGATCAAAAGAATAAGAGAATTAAATTATAAAACCAAAACATAAAGACTTGTGCACATAATAGACCCAGGGAAGGCTCAGCAGAGAAAATTTCAGCCTTAGTGACCAGCGATCAGAAGCCTCCAGCATCAGGAACAAAAACCCTGGGCAGGACTCAGGACTGTGCACTTCTGGGAACAGCCTCAGTTTCAAAGTTTGGCACTATACCACTTAAAAGTGAACACAGATAAGGATTATATCTTGCTATAACACTGAATCAAGACAATAGTGTTTGTTAGTTTACTTTGCTCATTCAACTATAAAGTTAATGGATCACCAGCCAATGATAATTGACACCATCAGTTTCTAGTCAGATCCTCTTTAGTCATACAATGGATATCTGAACCTGTTATATGATCCCCAATAACAGTTTTAATAATTAAATTTAATGATGTTTAATTGAAGGCTAATTGCTTCACAAAGAGTCGGACACGACTGAGCGACTGAACTGAACTGATGCCTATGTCCCCTGGCTCTTGAACCACCTTGCCACCTTCCTTCCCGTCCCAAACCTTGAAGTTGTTATGGAAAAATATGGAAGATTTCACAAATTTGTGTGTCATCCTTGGGCAGGGGCCATACTAGTCTGCTCAGTATTATTCCAATTTTTTAATATATATGCTACCAAAGCAAACACACAAATAACATTTTAACAGAAAAAAATCATACAGTCAGTTATCTACCAACAAAAGATCAATCACATTAGAATTAGAGTATTCTGTTATATTTACTGCCTCTTATAACATCAAATTTTATAATGTCCAAGTTCCATGATGGAATTAAGCATATATTTATACATAACACATGTATTTATGCACAGAAATATATGCACAGAAATACATCTATGTTATAGAAGCTATTATTCTCCTTGCCTGTCACAATAAGCTCTTTACTTGATGAGAGAGATAGTTCCAAATTTCTCCAACTTATATTTTTTCATTTTGAAAACCACTTCTTTTATTTTCATCACCTAATTTTAAATAACCATTTTATTCTTAGATACTATGCCCCTTTAAACTAAATAAGAACAGAGAAAACCTAGTAACTGTTGATATCTTATCCTTAATTAAATTACCACTCTTCTGGTAAATTGGAAAAATAATCATGTTCAGATCTCATTCAGGAAGATAAAATCTCTATTTTATCAGTTCCAGTTCTCTTGTCCAAACTCAATTTTTGCTCACGTTAGTCTTAAATTCTGCTTACTTACAAAGGATGGACAAGAAGAGTAATATTAAAATCATGCATGCAAGAGTCTATGATTTTATGCTTCTGTTGGCCAATGGTAGGGCCAGGAATAATTTCTGAATTATTACAATACATCACGGAAGCATGAAGGTCTAGTTCTACTATCAAAGGGGAGATGTTTGGAGATTGTTAAAAAACTAAGCTCTATAGGTTGTCAGGATGTACTCCACATCAGACAGATAAATTTTGTCCCTAAAGAGTCCAAGTCAGGAAGGGGTAGGCCTTGTTTGCAGAGTCAATGACATTGTCTTGGGTGCTTACCAGGTAATATTCTTATTTTACCATTTGGAGAGATATTTGCTATTTTCTTGAAGAAGCAAATGTAATGAGAAGATTAAAGTTGCATAAAAGTAGAAGAGCTGTCAAGGTGCCTAGAAGAAAGGATAGTCAGCAGAACCAGGCCCCACACTGATAACTGTCAAAGACGGTAACAGTGAGTGTTATAGACAGAGCAAAACAAGTGGATAAAACCAATGTTCTAGGGTCACTGCTGTTTTGCAGTCAAAGACAAAATATTTTTCTCTTTAAGCAGAGTCATCACAGCTCTGGATGTGATCCCGGTTACACACATGCAGACCGAGAGCCCATAGGCATGTGTGATGTGACATCAGGAAGTGAACAGATGACTGTATTGGTACCCAGTCACCTGCATCTGCTAATAATGGAACCTGGGGAAAATTACTTGCCCTCTCCAAGTCATCATATCTTCATTAACACAACTTGATGATCAAAGTGAAGATTAAGACTATCTAACAGGATTCTTGTGAAACACATATTTTAAGATGTTTTAAAGCTTTTGGGAAAGTATCAAAGACATGCATGGGGTTACTAAGGTGAGTGAGCAGATCCAAACTCCAAGCATATCTTCATTAACACAACTTGATGATCAAAGTGAAGATTAAGACTATCTAACAGGATTCTTGTGAAACACATATTTTAAGATGTTTTAAAGCTTTTGGGAAAGTATCAAAGACATGCATGGGGTTACTAAGGTGAGTGAGCAGATCCAAAGTACAGTATCCTTTTTCTCTTAGTATTCTCTTTGAA
Organism: Oreotragus oreotragus; assembly: GCA_006410675.1. Lineage (NCBI taxonomy): Eukaryota > Metazoa > Chordata > Mammalia > Artiodactyla > Bovidae > Oreotragus > Oreotragus oreotragus. The sequence continues at coordinate 43,080 of SJYX01013516.1, read as the reverse complement.
CCACACAGATCAACTGTACTTTTCTTGTTATTTCAGTGTCTAAAATTCAAGCATTAGTCAATGTAGAGTGAAAAAATTACAAACTCCTAGATCATCTTGCTGTCAGAGTCTACAGAGTCCCAACATTAAACTGTCTTAAAAAAATGGTCTAGACACTCTGGCTCAGAATTAAATGCCAAATGTTTGCAGAGCACAGANCTTTTCTTGTTATTTCAGTGTCTAAAATTCAAGCATTAGTCAATGTAGAGTGAAAAAATTACAAACTCCTAGATCATCTTGCTGTCAGAGTCTACAGAGTCCCAACATTAAACTGTCTTAAAAAAATGGTCTAGACACTCTGGCTCAGAATTAAATGCCAAATGTTTGCAGAGCACAGAAGTACTTCTGGGAGCAATACAAAATTACAGGAAGTAACCTACTTCTCCAACTATCTATCTGTGTAAATATCATCATCCATCTAAATTTACACAGAAGGCGCTCCTTTCCCACCCCAGCTACTACAGCACCAACTCCTGCTATGAGCTACAGGGAAAGAGAAGGGTTCCGTCCACAGGATGGATTTGATAACCTCAGGTGACTAGATCATCTCAGAATGGCTCATGTTTTTATTTTAGCAGGGTCCTGTCTGGTCCATTTGCTGGTCATGTCGAATCTGCTCTTGTGCCAGGCAAGTCATGCCTGTTCTGCTGTCCTGATGTGTTTGACATACCCCTGGAATCCCTTACAGACATGTTTACCAATGCTGCCAGGCTGTCCCATGACTTCCATAGCCTTTCCACCATAATGTTCAGAGAGTTTGTAAGTACTGTGGTAGTGGTGGTTTAGTTGCTAAGTCATGTCCAACTCTTGTGACCCCATGGACTGTGTAGCCTGCCAGGCTCCCAGAGTACCTTCGCTTAACTGAATGGGCTATACTATACTTTAAACAAGAAGGCTGCGTCAGCCAAATTTCAAATAGCAGAGTCTCTAGGTCAAAGAAGCCATCAGCTCAAAAGATGTGGAAATTGAAGAAAAGATCAGTTTTGTGAAATCTCTGATTCCTAAGAAGTATGATAACCTTTTCAATTTCTGTTCATTCCTTTCCTTTTGTAAATTTCCAAAATAAATGATTTTGTATTTGTCAGCCAAGAATGCCATAAAAGAACACAATAGACTCAGTGGAATCACAACAGAAGTTTATTTCCTTACAGTTCTGGGGTCTAGAAGTCCCAGATTAGGGCATCAGGAAAGTGAGGTTCTGGTAAAAATTCTTTCCTACCAGGCTAGATTCTCTGTGTGTCCTCACAGGGTCAGGGGTGGGGAAGAGAGATAGAGGAAAAGACACAGAGACACAGAGGGAATTCTCTGGTGTTTCACTTCATGGAGATGCTAAACCTATTGGATCAGTGTTCCACCCTAAGGGCTGATTTAACCTTAAGGGGCTTCACTGGTGGCTCGAATGGTAAAGAATCTTCCCACAATGTGAGAGACCTGGGTTCTATCCCTGGGTCTGGAAGATTCCCTGGAGAAGAAAATGGCAAGCCACTCCAGTACTCTTGCCTGAGAAATCCCATGGACAGAGGAGTCTGGTGGGCTACAGACCATGGGATCCCAAAAAGTTGCAGCCCTTTTCAAAACACAGTACTTTGGCAGTTAGGGCTCTAACATGAATTTGAAAAACACGCATTCAGTCTACAATACTACCTGACATAAAGCACTTTTAGGTGGGACTGGGGAAAAGGAAGCATGTTGATTTTCTGGTCCTTCAGTGTCTCTCTGGGCTTTCTTCTCCAGGCTCAGAGTAAATAGCCAATAAATGAGAACTGCTCTGCAGTGAACTGTGTGAATGGAACATGTTAAACAAAGCTGAATCCTGGTCACAAAAACAAATAACGGTAGTTTTTTTTAATGCTACAAATTATTGTTTTAAGATTTGCAGTGAATAGCTTTAGAGCTACAGTAGAAAGGGTGTTTAAAATTGGAAACAATTATTCTCTTTCTGAGCAAAATATTTGAAAGTTGTATGTTCATTCTCTTAGGTCAATCAAGGAGCACACAGTAGAGCAGACAGCTAATACAAAGCGGTGCTAGAGGTTTCTATTCAATTCACTTAGTTCTTTTTAATCACTAGTTTTTGTTTCATCCTCCATTTTTGACTGTCCATTTTTTTCCAACTCTTCCAAGGAATCTCTTGAAATGTGCATAACTTTCGCTAAAGATTAGTTTTTCTCTATCAGTGTGTTAGCTAGATTTTTCTACTCTTATTATTCTCAGTCCATTGCTTAGTATTTCCTATAACTTTATGCCATGTTTTTCTGCCGTACCATTTTGACTCCATAAACAACATTGTATTCTGCACCTGGGATGAACACTNTTTTTCTACTCTTATTATTCTCAGTCCATTGCTTAGTATTTCCTATAACTTTATGCCATGTTTTTCTGCCGTACCATTTTGACTCCATAAACAACATTGTATTCTGCACCTGGGATGAACACTAAGGTTTTTGGTGTGTGGATTCAGAGATAAGTCAGAGTCATAACTGTATTACTCCTTATAAGGGAATATATTGGCTCTAACCCACAGTAAACAAGAGGTTAAATACAGGTTCATGCATGCATTCTAAGTCACTTCAGTTGTGTCCAACTCTTTGCAACCCTATTGACTGTAGCCCAAGAGGCTCCTCTGTCCACAGAATTGGCCAGGCAAGAATACTGGAGTATGCTAATATACCCTCTTGCAAGGGATGCTCCTCACCTAGGGATCAAACCTGAGTCTTCTTATATCTCCTGCAGTGGCAGGAATGTTCTTTACCACTGCTGTCACCTGGGAAGCACCAAGTATTGGTACAAAAGTACTATATTTTGTTCAAATACTAAAAAATGAAAGAAAAAAAAAGATAATGATTAAGTAGAGAAGGGAAAAAGTTGAACTTAGAATTAGATGTAAAATCATTTCAATAGAGACAATATATAGAAAAAGTAGGAAACAAATGACCTTCAAATTTTGTGATGCTCTCCATCAAAAAATTACACGTCTATCACACAGGTTAATGTTCTGGTAATGGGTTCATCTACTGAATGTCCAACAACCCTAACTAATTGCCTGATCACTTTCAGGATGAATGAACAATATACCCAGGGAAAACAGTACTATATCAATGCCACCAAAGCTGCCACACTAATTTCTTCCATACTCCCGAAGAAAGAGAAAAAGCCAAACAGATGAACATGAGATGAGACAGTATCAGATGAGACAGTATATAGCTTACCAGGCTTCAGATTATTAGAGGTTATGTACATGCAGAAAAAGGTGGAGGAATCGTAAGCAATTGAAGAGAAATTATATTATGCACTTGATGAAGCATGAGCAAAATCAAGGGATGACTAAAGATCTGTAGTAGCAAAATAAATAACAGATCTATAAATTATCCATGCAGACAACTTTAGTTCAACCAATGCATTAGACACTATTCTGTACGAAAACAGGAAATGAATGGGAACTTCCATGTGTAAAATGTAAGACTGCAAAATTCATGAATATGTAAGAAACACACCCTAGTTTTGAGTACTCCTTGTTACTAGTGACACTTACTTCGGAATCCTATACTGCACCACCCAAGCCCTCGCATCTGCCTTTCAAGGCTCTCCTGATTCTGCTTCTACTTCTCTGACACCTCCTTCATTTGTCATTCTCAGTGACTCTTCTGTCACTTTTTATTCTTAATTTATAAGTCTCCCCCACAATGGCCTATCTAACATTGCTTTGCTTCTCATGGCTGCAACAATTACTTCTATTCTGAGGGTAACACAGTTTACATATCAAGCTTCAATTATTTATGGCAGCTACAAATTTTCATCATTATGATCTCTCATTTCTGATTTCCTGCCTTATCCTTTGTCCTAACATTATTTAAAATATAGTCACATGCATCCCCCATTAAAATACTCTCTTCTCTCTAAACAACTTTCTTGATGATACCAACATTCTTTTCCTCTGTTAAGCTCATTAATATTGAGGATGATCAAGTAAAGGAAAAAGGCCAAAGAGGAAGAGGAGGAGGGTTTTTCAATAAGTTTAAGTTTAAAGTTTATTGAGAGTTACTACATGGCCTCACATTTTACTAAGCACTTTATGTGCATTACTATATTTAATCCTACTCAGTTTTCTGTTCTTTACCATAAAAACAGTTCATGGTTGTAAAGAAATCAAGCATATTAGCTAGAGATCTTCAGCCCCTGGGATTTTCAGGCTCACTTCTGCTAGTAGTAGTGAACTAAGGTGGGGAAACCCTCCATTGTGAATCCCACTGATGCTGTTACTGAAGACAACACTGTGCCATTTTCTGCCTGGACACATGTCAACAAAACAGACTCTTCTGAGATCAGCAGGAGGCTGGTGTGGGATCAACTGAGGAGAGAAGCCTGTTTAGGAATGCCATGTCTTCTTCCTTGTCTCTTTGTTGTAATATCATAAAACAAATATCAAAATATCAAAAATATCACAAATATCAAAAATCAATATGAATGACTCACCTGATTCATTAATACAAATGAATCAGTGGGTGACAATGATGTGGGCACAGGTGAAATCCCTCTTTCCTGGGTCAGGCACTGCAGACACATACTGACTTGCTGTAAATACTTAGATTCTGTCACGCAAATATACAAAGATAAAAGAACTCACTGAGTGGTTGTAGAATTTCAGACGAAAAAATAATATTCTTCATGTTATAAATTATAACTCATCAGAAGAATTAGTTCCTAAAATAACCTAGATTTTTGATAATTCTGTGAGGTGTGAACTAATAGCTTGCATTTTATACTTTTGCAACTTTTACTACCTTCAAAAATATCTGCATACACATAGGAATAACCAAACGTTTTTTAGGTCCGCTGCTCTGAGTAAAGATCACATGTTATCAAAACCACTGAATTATGATTATTTTAATGAAACCATTTCTTATGGTTGCTTAGAATGAAGACCTTAGTAAGTGGATACTCATGTTACTGTACTCCTGGCATAGACCTGTGTATCATCTAGTCACGATACTGTGGAGTATGAAAGATGTCTCAGATGCTATCCTATGAAGCGCCAGAGACAATATTAAAAAATCACACAAACTTCAAACACTCCTAGAGAGGCAATTCAGCAAGGTGAGTATCCTGCAGAGGGCTTTCTTGCTTTGCTCATCAATGAAAGAGGTGACCTCTGTAATGCATAAGGAGTTTGGAATTATCTCATTTTGTAAGAAAAAGATTAATGATTTCTATATTCTAGACTGCAACTACGTAAAACAGGAACCTAGACATTCATATGGAGAAGGAAATGGCAACCCACTCCAGTGTTCTTGCCTGGAGAATCCCACGGGGGATTCTGATGGGCTGCTGTCTATGGGATTGCACAGAGTCGACACAACTGAAGTGACTTAGCAGCAGCAGGAGCAGGCATTCATAGTGATAGATTCTACTGTAAAGGAATCAAAATTTCACTGCAAATTTTGACATGGGCAGCCTTCCCTGCATTGCACACAATTCCACCAAAAGCTTGCCTCTTTCTGGCACAGGTGTTTGAAATATTTTCAAGAATAAGAGAACTAGAGAACAGAAATTCCAAGATCAGAATTTTCTTCAAGTATTACAGGATATCTGCTATTGAAGTTCCACTTGTCTTCTTTCTGTGTTCTCAAATCAGTGGATGAGAGTGGGAAGGAAGAAAAGAGAAAGTTAAAACTAAACTTGACTTATGTTTCTACTTTTTAGATTCCTAATAGTTTTCTCATAGGCTGGCTCCAAAATCCATATCTAGAGAGTTTTATATTGATGTATCTTCCCCAAATCTTAATTTGATAATTAGAAGCAAAAAACATAAGCAAATACTAATAAAACACAGAAGAAGTCCTTATCTTTTGGGTATTCAGATTATTTTTCCAGTAAGGTGGAAGATGTACTAGGCTCGCATTTACTGGTCAGGACTCCCATCCTTGTTGTCCAGAGATGAAGATGTGAGTCATTCTGCATTTGATAACCTGTTCAAATGTCTGCAAAGAGATTCACATAAACTTGAAATGTACACAAAGATCCTGGTGTGGCGAATCCACAAAACATGCTAAATCCACATCCATCCCATCAGCTTTGAGGTGGTCATAATGATCTATCCCATAGCAAGCTTCTTTGAAATTTACTGCTTTTTAATGCATGCTCTGTGAAATGGGTCTCCTCTTTAAAAAAAAACAAAAAAAAACCACAGACTCTGTAGAGATGTCAAAATCTAAGAGGGCAATTTGTTAACATTTCTTATCTTCATTTAATAGAAAATCAAAAGAAAATTCACCCCTACAATTGAAAGAATGAAGCTCCTATTAAAATTAGTCACAAATAGCAGAAGCTGGCATTACAAAGAAGACCATAAAGAGATTCTGTAAGAATCACAGTCAATTATTTGGGTCAAGTTATCAGAATCAAAGAATTAGATAATTGTTCATGGTTCTGGTCATGCTACCAAGAAGACTGAATTCTCAGGATTCTTTATGAAAGCCAGCCACGAATTGTCAGCCAACTATCACAATGTTTCACCTGACAAGGTAAGTGCTTTGCAGCTTTGTATAAATAGCATGAGGTTTACTGAACTGTCTAAAGATTGTTAGGATGCTGTCTTAGTCCTTCTGGGTTGCTATAACAAAATATCACAGGCTTAAAAACAATGCAAATGGATTTCCACAGTGTGGTTATGCAGGGTCCTTTCTGGTCACATACTTCTTACTGTATCCTCACATGGGGGGAGAGCTCAGGAGCTCTGTGCATCTCTTATATATTAAAGCACTTATCTCATTGAAGAGGCTTCATCCTTATAACTCTATCACCTCACAAAGGCACCACCTAGGGTTACCAAAATCATGGGGGTCAGGATTTCATCATATGAAATTTCTGGGGGCCACAAAGGTTGAGACCATAGCAGATACAAAGGTGAACTGGCTCATCCTCCTCCAGTAGCTATCTTCACCCACACTCCACTGCATCCTCATTTCCTGCATCACCTTGCAGCCATTCCATACATTCTATCACTCTGGGTTTCATAAGTCCCAGTCAGTCAAGTGTCAGCTCCATCTCATATTCAGCCTATTCAATGTTTCTCTCTCCCCTGCTGAGGCCCAGGGAACCGACCAGGAAGTGCAGATGTGTCCATTTCTGCAAGGTTCCTTCTCTCTCCCTCTTTGGATCTTCATTCCTTGGGCCATGTTGGAACAGGGTAGATGGTAACGAGATGGGAAAGTTCTGACATCACTGACTTACATGGTGCTGTTGTAGCCTTCTCTTGGCCCAGATGGACTGATCTGTAATTCCCCCTGACTGACAAGTGTTTCCCTTGATGGGTATCCTTTTGCTTTTCCAGGACATTCACAAGTTGGGGATTCCCAAATTCATAGTTCCTTTTTAATCAGGGGAAATGTTCTGGAACCCACAGCTCCCCACCTGCAGTAGTCACCAGAGCCTCTCTGTTTCCCTCACTCTGCAAGCACCATCTGGAGAAAATTAAGCAGCCCACAGTGAGCTGCCTACTAGCTGACCCACAGGAAACTCATGTATCATAAACACTCTGAACAATTGAATGGCAGAAATACTG
>SJYX01013516.1:0-34154 GCA_006410675.1 Oreotragus oreotragus | reverse complement strand
TGCAGCCATGAAATTAAAAGACACTTACTCCTTGGGAGGAAAGTTATGACCAACCCAGATAGCATATTCAAAAGCAGAGACATTACTTTGCCGACAAAGGTTCGTTTAGTCAAGGCTATGGTTTTTCCAGTAGTCATGTACAGATGTGAGAGTTGGACTGTGAAGAAAGCTGAGTGCCAAAGAATTGATGCTTTTGAACTGTGATGTTGGAGAAGACTCTTGAGAGTCCCTCGGACTGCAAGGAGATCCAACCAGTCCATTCTGAAGGAGATCAACCCTGGGATTTCTTTGGAAGGAATGATGCTGAAGCTGAAACTCCAGTACTTTGGCCACCTCATGCGAATAGTTGACTCATTGGAAAAGACTCTGATGCTGGGAGGGATTGGGGGAAGGAGGAGATGGGGACAACAGAGGATGAGATGGATGGATGGCATCCCGGACTCAATGGAGGTGAGTTTGGGTAAACACCAGAATTTGGTGATGGACAGGGAGGCCTGGTGTGCTGCAATTTATGGGGTCGCAAAGAGTGGGACAAGACTGAGTGCCTGAACTGAAGAGCAAATATCTCATATTCCCTTTTGCTTCCATTTTCTTTTCTCTTCTTTCTTTTCAGAAATTGTCCTTTATATTAGGAGTATTCTTTTGTTTTTACTGAAGGCCATAGTCCTATAGATGAACAACGATTCACAACTCTTCAGGGCAGAATCCATCCAAACTCTTTTGTTACTTGCTTAACTTTCTTTTCTTCAATGTCTAGATATTTCTAGCAGAGAGGATGGTATTTACTAGAAGGAAAATTTGGCAATAAGAGAGACAATGCAATTGGAGAAAACATACATTCACCAACAGACCACAGAAAGCTTCATGTGTTTGTCTCATAAAATTTATTTCAAGCATAAGTTTAGGACTTTAGATCAAGAACAGAGGTGGTGACACTGAGAGTGATCTCATGCTTGACTGTGACATATAAATTGAATACTGTAAATTTCAGACAATATTGAACAGAGCCATAGATATTCTGTAGAGTCAATCAGGGATAGCCAAAGCAGGGATATTTGGACAGGATTTAACAAGCACTTCCTTGCCATCCAGAAAGCATCCATTTCCCTCTCTTTGACAGATTTCCATGTAAGATTACATTTGAAGAAATGGCTGTGCTATATCAAGAACAGTAGCAGTGGTTAGTGAATAGTAACAAACAAATGAAGAACCTTTGAAGTTCACTGACCTTATAGATTAGTAAGTCAAATGTCATGGATACAATGAGCAATTAACTGAGGTTTAAAAAAGTCTCTATTGTCCAGAAGTTGACCCTCCTGTTGTGGAGAAGGAGAGGGTGATATAAACACACAAATTACTATATTGCATGGTAGCATGAAGAAAATAAGATGTTATGTCAACACGGTGCTACAGCGGATTGAAGTAAAGCTAAGAGCCATCTGAATAGACATAAGAGTGACACAAATAAGTTGGCTTTATGATGGAGTTTTGAAAGATTGATGGGATATTGATGTGCAAAAAGAGTAAAACAGTATATCTGTCAATTCACTTAGGATCATCTGATGAAGCAAAGATGTCTGACATCCTATATCAAGGCAACTGAGATATTAATATGTATATCATTATAAGGTATCAGTGAATAATTATGTCTGACAAAAACACAAAAAAAGTTCATTTCATACCATACATGTTGTATCTCTCATGATATACTATATATATTATTGTAAGGTTAGAATGGAGAAATACTTGCATGGATTTTTATGCATTAGGGAGAATCATGCCAGTTTGGAGAGTTTGTCTTTATTCTACAAAGAAACGGGAAACCAAGAAAATTTAGTCCAAGAGAGCAGAATGTCCAGAATTAGAAAAGAGAAACTTTAATGTAGATTGAGGAGTTGTGGCTCTTGGGGATGGTAGAGAATAAAGAGAGACCAGAAAGAGATGGGAATATTATGACACTAAAAATCGAAGAGGGCTCTGCCAAGTGAAAAGACTCTAAGGATTTGGGAGGTAAAGGAAATGAAATAGACCTGACCACATGCACGGAATGAGGCAGACATAAGAGTCAAAAAAGACATCCAATAATATGGGACTAGTTGAGTCAATAAATGACTGAAAAGTCAGAAAGAAGGGAGGAGATAAATTAAGGTTTTATCCAAAAGCATTTGAGCTCTGTTTTCCTGTATTTCATCAACTTAGTCTCAGAAATCACCAAAAAATGTTAAGGTTCTGCAGCAAATGATAGAAACAAGTACTCTAAGGAGCTGCACAGTTGCACTCATCTCACACTCTAGTAAAGTAATGCTCAAAATTCTCCAAGCCAGGCTTCAACAATACGTGAACGGTAAACTTCCACACATTCAAGCTGGTTTTAGAAAAGGCAGAAGAACCAGAGATCAAATTGCCAACATCTGCTGGATCATCGAAAAAGCAAGAGAGTTCCAGAAAAACATCTATTCCTGCTTTATTGACTATGCCAAAGTCTTTGACTGTGTGGATCACAATAAACTGTGGAAAATTCTGAAAGAGATGGGAATACTAGACCAGCTGATCTGCCTCTTGAGAAACCTATATTCAGGTCAGGAAGCAACAGTTAGAACTGGACATGGAACAACAGACTGGTTCCAAATAGGAAAGGAGTACATCAAGGCTGTATATTGTCACCCTGCTTATTTAACTTATATGCAAAGTACATAATGAGAAATGCTGGGCTGGAAGAAGCACAAGCTAGAATCTGTCTCTTATACACATCTAGATGTGTATAAGAGACAGGAAATACCCTGAAATGGGATAGTTTCATGTACNNNNTCAAGGCTGTATATTGTCACCCTGCTTATTTAACTTATATGCAAAGTACATAATGAGAAATGCTGGGCTGGAAGAAGCACAAGCTAGAATCAAGATTGCTGGGAGAAATATCAAAAACCTCAGATATGCAGATGACACCACTCTTATGGCAGAAAGTGAAGAGGAACTAAAAAGCCTCTTGATGAAAGTGAAAGAGGAGAGTGAAAAAGTTGGCTTAAAGCTCAATATTCAGAAAACTAAGATCATGGCATCTGGTCCCATCACTTCAAGGGAAATAGATGGGGAAGCAGTGAAAACAGTGTCAAACTTTATTTTGGGGAGCTCCAAAATCACTGCAGATGGTGATTGCAGCCATGAAATTAAATGATGCTTACTTCTTGGTAGGAAAGTTGTGACCAACCTAGATAGCATATTCAAAAGCAGAGATTACTTTACCACCAAAGGGCCATCTAGTCAAGGCTATGTTTTTTCCTTTGGTCATGTATGGATGTGAGAGTTGGACTGTGAAGAAAGCTGAGTGCCAAGGAATTTATGCTTTTGAACTGTCGTGTTGGAGAAGACTCTTGAGAGTCCTTTGGACTGTGAGGAGATCCAAGTAGTCCATCCTAAAGGAGATCAGCCCTGGGTGTTCATTGGAAGGACTGATGCTGAAGCTTAAACTCCAATACTTTGGCCACCTCATGCAAAGAGTTGACTATTGGAAAAGACCCTGATGCTGGGAGGGATTGGGGGAAGGCGGAGATGGGGACGACAGAGAATGAGATGGCTGGCTGGCATCACCGACTTGATGGACATGAGTTTGGATAAATTCCGGGAGCTGATGATGGACAGGGATACTTGGCGTGCTGCAATTCATGGTGTTGCAAATAGTAGACAAGACTGAGTGACTGAACTGAACTGAAGAAATTCTTTTAAGTTCTCAGAGCAAGAAGAAAATTGTAACTATTTCAAGTAACAGATGTTCACCAGACTTATTGTGGTGATCATTTTGCAATATACATCAAATAATTATGTTGTACACCTGACACCAAAGTTTCATTATATGTCAATATTATCTATGTGTAATGATACTTGAAACTAAAATAGCATTATTTGTCAATGTGACCAATGTATAATGATCATATAATCATTATGTTATATACATCACACATATGCATACCTTCAGTAAAGTTCAATCACTCAGTCATATCCAACTCTTTGAGACCCCATGGAGCCAGCACATCAGGTTCCCCTGTCCTTCACCATCTCCTGGAGCTTGCTCAAACTCATGTCCATCGAGTCAGTGATGCCATCCAACCATTTCCATCCTCTGCCATCTCCTTTCCTTCTGCCTTCAATCTTTCCCACATCAGGGTCTTTTCCAATTAGTCAGTTCTTTGCATCAGGTGGAAAAAATATTGGANCCTGTCCTTCACCATCTCCTGGAGCTTGCTCAAACTCATGTCCATCGAGTCAGTGATGCCATCCAACCATTTCCATCCTCTGCCATCTCCTTTCCTTCTGCCTTCAATCTTTCCCACATCAGGGTCTTTTCCAATTAGTCAGTTCTTTGCATCAGGTGGAAAAAATATTGGAGCTTCAGCTTTAGTATCAGTCCTTTCAATGAATATTCAGGGCTGATTTCCTTTAGTATTGACTAGTTTGATCTCCTTGCAGTCCAAGGGACTCTCAAGAATCTTCTCCAACACCTCAGTTCAAAAGCATCAATTCCTCCTTGCTCAGTTTCCTCATGGTCCAGCTCTCACATCCATACTGACTAATGGAAAAACCATAGCTTTGATTAGATGGAATTTTATTTATATATAGAAACATATATATACACACATCTATGTAAGGAAAAGTTTTTGAAAAGGAATATAATTATATTTTGGATAAAGAAAACAGTTCAACTAGTATATATGTATTTTCCAAATGTGCATTTTAGCTATCATGTTGGGTCTAAAACCTTATCTTCAAATGTAGTTTATGTTTATGCTGATAAAGGATACAAAAATGCATCTTAACCTTGTAACATTAACTGTAGAACAGCTTATTTATAATAACTAATTAAAATCAAATAATTTTGAAAGCTATAGCCTGCCCAGTACTCTGTTGTTGGTCATTTAACCAATTGATCATTGACTTAATTCCTCCTTGACTCAGAAACCCTTATAGGTGCTTTGTTTACATCAATAAACTAAGCAGGCAGACACTTACCCTCATGGAACTGATATTCCAGCCTTGGGAAGACAGATAATCTGCAATAAACATGAATCCAAGTATATCATATTATATGTTAACAGGTGGTCTCTACTATGGGAAAAGAAATAGTAAAGCAGAAGATGGGGTTTAGGGAATGAAGGTGAAGAAAGGGAAGTGATTTAAAGAAAAACAACTTAGACCACACTGAGAGGAGCAAACATGCTCTCTTGCATTCAAGATTCAAGTTTTCCCCTGTCCAGTCAGGTCCCTTGGTCTTCTACCCAACTTCAAAAATGTTTCCGTCTCTCAGGCTCTATGCAAACTCATGTAAACATGGATGTTCTGAACATTCTGCCTCTCTTCAGTTGAACTGGTTTCATAAAAATTTTTTGGTAAACTCGCCCAAATTAAGTAACATTTTATGCAGCAAATTTTGATAATTTTCTGTTTCCTAAAGAACTAATCTCCAAGGTATTTTCCATTTTTCAACACACTGTCAGTGACCTAATTATATTATGTAAAAATATTATATATGCATTGCTATTCTAATATACATGACATTTAAAAATANTTTTTTGGTAAACTCGCCCAAATTAAGTAACATTTTATGCAGCAAATTTTGATAATTTTCTGTTTCCTAAAGAACTAATCTCCAAGGTATTTTCCATTTTTCAACACACTGTCAGTGACCTAATTATATTATGTAAAAATATTATATATGCATTGCTATTCTAATATACATGACATTTAAAAATATACACAAAGTAGAAATTAAATGACAGTGAGATAAAAATAAATAGAAATGGAATTGCTATCATTTTCTTCCCTAAGTGATGAAGACACTCATTTTTATGGCCACTGGCCTATGGATTTTGAATGTACACATATAATTATACCAGTAGTTTAACTATCATAATAAAGTAATTTCTTTTATATATAGCTTCAATCAAAGTTCTCAGAACACCACAAGGGGCCAAGAATAAAATTATATGTGAATAACTCTCTTCATATGCATATATAAAATTTTGTGAGCTCAATAAACATCTTTAGTTCTTTTGTATATTATCAATTCATCTACTGGTAAATAATTCAAAGTCTACAATAGATTTCTTTTTTTCAGGGTTTAAATCTCAAATCCTAATAAAAGCAGAGCAATGGCTTTGAAAAAAATGGACTAGTGAAAAAGTTGGCTTAAAGCTCATCATTCAGAAAACTAAAATCATGGCATGCATTCCCATAATTTCATGGCAAATGCATGGGGAGACAGTGGCTGACTTTTTTTTTTTNATGATCCATTCCAGATATTTAATTTTTGCAGTACTAATGGGTCTTCAATTAAAAGCTTTACAACTGAAGGAGTTCTTTTCAGGGAGAGCAGTCATTACATAGCATATAATAGGAGGAAACTAGTCAACTAGATCAGCTCTCAAAACCACTGCTAATAAATGAATAAAGATACTTGGTACCTTCCATTTAATATTTTTAGACAATTCATAACTTACCAACTTCTGAATATCTTCCAAAAAGTATGCATTTTAGGAGAACAAAATAGAATTCCGTTTTCTTTATTGTTGTTCAGTTGCTAAGTCGTGTTTGACTCTTTGCAACCCAACAGACTATAGCACGCTAGGCTCCTCTGTCCTCCAGTATTTCCCAGAGTTTGCTCAAATTCACATCCATGGAGTCTGTGATGCGATCTAAATATCTCATCCTCCTCTGCTGCTACTGTCCCCTTTTGCCTTCCATCTTCCTCAGTATCTGTCTTTTCCAATGAGTCATCTATTCACATCAGGTGGCCAAAGTATTGGAACTTCAGCTTCAGCATCAGTCCTTCCTTTGAATATTCAGGGTTGACTTCCTTACTGCTTTTATCTCCTTGCTGTCCAAAGGACTCTCAAGAGTCTTCATCAGTATCACAGTTCAAAAGCATCAATTCTTTGGCACTCAGCATTCTTTATGGTACTGTGAGATACATGAATACCGGAAAAACTATAGCTTTGACTATATAGACCTTTGTCAGAAAAGTGATGTCTCTGCTTTTAAACCTGCTGTCTAATTTTGTCATAGCTTTCCTTCCAAGAAAGTGAACGTTTTTTTAATTTCATGGCACAATCACCGTCTGCAATGATTTGGAGCCCAAGAAAAGAAAATCTGTCACTGTTTCCACATTTTCCCCATCTATTTGCCATGAAATGATGGGACTAGATGCTATGATCTAAGTTTTTTTTTTTAATGCCGAGTTTCAAGCTAGTGTTTTTACTCTTGTCTTTCACCCTCATCAAGAGGCTTTTTAGTTACTCTTCACTTTCTGCCATATATGAGGTTTTTGATATTTCTCCCAGAAATCTTGATTCCAGCTTGTGATTCATCCAGCCTAGAATGTGCTAAAGTGAAAACCAGGATTCTGTAGCTAGATAGATGGTGAAAACAGTCTGAGTTAAACAAAGTAAAACAGTTTTAATTAATGCCAGACTTGTCTGGGGATTTAATATATATTGTGAATTGAAAACCAAGCTGTCTACTTTCACACTCAGTCTGAACACTGAGAATCAAAACCACACCTTACTGTCTATATTAGCATGACTGCTATTTCATTGTCTTTATTATTATTTCTTCACTCTTCCGGGACTAGCCTGTCCATGTGGTTTATTTATTACAGGCAATTCCTGAAAGACTCACTAACTCTTCATTGGAAAGCATCCAACAGACAGTTTGATCCCTAAGATTCTTTGAATCTTACCTTCAAAACCCTTACTCTTTTCACCAGTCCTGGACTGTTGGATCATGCTTCATAAGTCAATCCTAGTCAATCTCCCACATTTAAATACCTACCATAGACCAATTTTCCAGTTCTTAATAAATTATGTCCTTACCTTCCCCACTCTGGAACATAGCCTAAGTTCTGTAAAGGTATTTAAGAAATAAACACAATTTTGTCTTATCCACAAGTGTGTTAGTAATATTTGGGAGACTTCATGACAGAATATTCAAGAGGATAGTATTGCACAGACTACTTTCTAAATTTGTTTGACTCTCCCCAACATATTCATACATATACAAGTATTTGAATGTGTGTGCATGTCTGTGTATGTATGTAACACTTTGCACATTCATACATTTGAGAAAGGCCGATACAGTGAAAAGGATCTTGGATTAACATCAGGAAATCTGTGTTTCTGCTTCTAACTACTTGTGGTTTGGGAGTAAATCCCCTCCTTTATCTGGGCCTTAACTGTCCTCAGTTGTAAATGACATGATAGGGCTAAATTATCTCTCAGGATGTGGTGGATTAGTAATCTTTTTGTTCTACCAGGGCACTCATGGTGAAAGAAATGCAGACGTCTGAGTTGTGGCATAAGGCAGGTTGTGGATTAGAAACAATTCCTGTCATAGTAGCCTTTCTCATTCAATAATTAATATAATATCACTTATATGTGGAATCTAGGAAAAAGATAGATGAAGCTATTTGCAAAGCGGAAATAGACACAGATGGAGAGAACAAACACATGGACACCAAGGGGGGAAGGGAGGTGGGGTGATTTGGGAGATTGGGATTGACATATGTATACTGTTATATATAAAATAGATAACTAATGAGAATCTACTATATAGCACAGGAAACTCTACCAGTGCTCTGTGGTGACCTAAATGGGAAGGATAAATTTCCTTCTATCTATCTATCTATCCCTTTCATATATGCATATATATATAGCTGATCCACTTTGCTGTACAGCAGAAACTAACACAATATTGTTAAGCAACTATACTCTAACAAAAATTAATTCAAAAAAGAATGTATGTAAAGAGTCAAGTACACTAAGATTCACTTCATGTTTTGATTAATGTTTCTTTTATGTATTAAAAACTAATCAAGATAGAAATTTAAACCAGTGAATGATATGATTATAGGGCTATACTTAGATCTGTTCACAATTTTTACTACTTAGCAAGTACCTGAAATATGTCACTAGTAAATGGTAACCTGGAGGCTAGAAACAAAATCAAATGCATGCAATACCTGGTGAAAGTGAAAGTGTTAGTCACTCTGTCATGCTCAACTCTCTGCGACCCCATGGACTGTAGCCTCTGTCCATGGACTTCTCCAGGCAAGAATACTGGTGTGAGTAGCCATTCCCTTCTCCAGGTGATCTTCGTGCTCCAGGGATGGAGCCCAGACTTCCTGCACTGCAAGCAGATTCTTTACCATCTGGGCCACCAGGAAAACCCACGATACCTGGTACTGAGCTCAGTCCCAGCAGATGCAAAGCAAGTCGTGACAGCTGTTAACTTGAGGTCTGCATGTGCACTGTGCCTAATATTTTTCTGGACTGGTGATGGAAGGCCTCCTTATTTGTACTGCACTCTAAAATGATGCTAATTATATCACCTTACATTTGTATAGGTGTAAATATAAGGTGATATTATTCACATCATATTTGTATATATCAGGGATTCCCTGATAGCTCAGTTGGTAAAGAATCTGCCTGCAATAGCGGAGACTCCAGTTTGATTCCTGGGTCAGGAAGATCCACTGGAGATGGGATAGGCTACCCACTCCAGTATTCTTGGGCTTCCTTGGTGGCTCAGCTGGTAAAGAATCCTCCTGCAATGCAGGAGACCTGGGTTCGATCCCTGGGTTGAGAAGGGAAAGGCTACCCACTCCAGTATTCTGGCCTGGAGAATTCCATGGACTATATAGTCCATGGGGTGCAGAGTCGGACACAACTGAGTGACTTTCACTTTCACATTTGTATAGAACTTTACATTGTGCTGGTCTCTTTTGCTGACATTCTTTCTGAAAAGTGAAGTGAAGCCGCTCAGTCGTGTCCGACTCTTTGCGACCCCATGACTATAGCCTACCAGGCTTCTCCATCCATGAGATTTTCCTTACTGAACCCAGACAATAAAGCTGAGATGTAGACGAAGAAGTGGCTATTTCTCTCATTTTGGAGATGGGGAAGGAATTTCACAGACATTAACTTGCTTAAGGATACACAGTAGAAGACTCAGTAGTCCAGTACAAATTGCAGATTCCATTTCTTTCATTTTTATTAAAATAATTTTTCCTTTTTGTTACTCATATTCATAGCAGAGCCTGGCATATGGGAGGCATATATAAATTTTATCATTCCTTTTTTTTATTTAGTAAATTTGACATGTTATATTTTATAGATTTGAGGTTCACAGCATAGTTAATTTGATACATTTACATATTGTAATGTAATTGTCATTGAAGCAATATTTATCACATTGCATTATCTGTGACAATATGGATGGACCTCGAGCACATTATGCTAAGCAAGATCAGACAAATTCTAATTCTATATCTTTCCTCTTCCCCTCAAAATTTCTCCATGTTATCACCCTTTACCTACCAAAATCCTATTAAGTTCAATGGTCTATTCATTTGTTCTTTCATCATCCTTCCATTCATTCAACAGATATTCATTGCTCATTCTTTCTTGATTTTTATACCTTATTCAATGCTGTTAAGCATCTCTTTTACCTTTTCTTTCTCACTTCTTTGGTACTGTCCCCCTCTCCCTTCCGCTCAGGTCCCTAAAATGTAGTTTGCTAAATTCTGACCTTGACATTTTTCTATTATCTCTTTGTACTTTGCACCTTGGAAATTTCATTTTACTTTAAGATATCAACTATATCTGTATCGATGACCCGCAAATCTCACTTTCAAGTATGAGAGAAGTACAGATAAAATGCTATAAATGCCTGAATAACGAGGAAGTCACTTCCAGATTTTAGTTTGTTTTTTAAGGGACGATAAAGTGGGAATGAGAAATTTCCTGATGGGTAGGTAAGTTTATCAGTGTGGCCTTAAAGTCTGTAGTAAAGTGTGAATGGGTTTTCCTCGTGGCTCAGATGGTAAAGAATCTGCATGCAATGTGGGAGACCTGGGTTCAAACCCTGGCTTGGGAAGATCCCCTGGAGAAGAGAATGGCTACCGTATGTGAACTGTGAGCTTTGAGATATTCAAGCTGGTTTTAGAAAAGGCAGAGGAACCAGAGATAAAATTGCCAACATCCGCTGGATCATCGAAAAATCAAGAGTTCCAGGAAAACATCTCTTTCTGCTTTATTGACTATGCCAAAGCCTTTGTCTGTGTGGGTCACAATGAACTGTGGAAAATTCTGAAAGAGAAGGGAATACCAGATCACCAGACCTGCATCTTGAGAAAACTGTATGCAGGTCAGGGAGCAACAGTTAGAACTGGACATGGAACAGACTGGTTCCAAATAGGAAAAGGAGTACGTCAAAGCTGTATATTGTCACCCTGCTTATTTAATTTATATGCAGAGTACATCATGAGAAACACTGGGCTGGAGGAAGCACAAGCTGGAATCAAGATTTCCAGGAGAAATATCAATAACCACAGATATGCAGATGACACCACCCTTATGGCAGAAAGTGAAGAGGAACTAAAGAGCCTCTTGATGAAGGTGAAAGTGGAGAGTGAAAAAGTTGGCTTAAAGCTCAACATTCAGAAAACGAAGATCATGGCATCCGGTCCCATCATGGCAAGTAGATGGGGAAACAGTGGAAACAGTCGCTGACTTTATTTTTCTGGGCTCCAAAGTCACTGCAGATGGTGACTGCAGCCATGAAATTAAAAGATGCTTACTCCTTGGAAGGAAAATTATGACCAACCTAGACAGCATATTCAAAAGCAGAGACGTTACTTTGCCAACAAAGGTCCGTCTAGTCAAAGTTGGTTTTTCCATTGGTCATGTATGGATGTGAGAGTTGGACTATAAAGAAAGCTGAGCACCAGCAAATTGATGCTTTTGAACTGTGGTGTTGGAGAAGACTCTTGAGAGTCCCTTGGACTGCAAGGAGATCCAACCAGTCCATCCTAAAGGAGATCAGTCCTGGGTGTTCATTGGAAGGACTGATGTTGAAGCTGAAACTCCAATACTTTGGCCACCTGATGCAAAGAGCTGACTCATTTGAAAAGACCCTGATGCTGGGAAAGATTGANGTTACTTTGCCAACAAAGGTCCGTCTAGTCAAAGTTGGTTTTTCCATTGGTCATGTATGGATGTGAGAGTTGGACTATAAAGAAAGCTGAGCACCAGCAAATTGATGCTTTTGAACTGTGGTGTTGGAGAAGACTCTTGAGAGTCCCTTGGACTGCAAGGAGATCCAACCAGTCCATCCTAAAGGAGATCAGTCCTGGGTGTTCATTGGAAGGACTGATGTTGAAGCTGAAACTCCAATACTTTGGTCCCCTAATGCAAAGAGCTGACTCATTTGAAAAGACCCTGATGCTGGGAAAGATTGAGGACAGGAGGAGAAGGGGACAACAGAGGATGAGATGGTTGGATGGCATCTCTGACACAATGGACATGGGTTTGTGTGGACTCCGGGAGTTGGTGATAGACAAGGAGGCCTGGCATGCTGCATTTCATGGGGTTGCAAACAGTTGAATATGACGGAGTGACTGAACTGAACTGATACTGGGAAACATTGAAAATAGAAGGAGAAGGGGACAACAGAGGATGAGATGATTGGATGGCATCACTGACTCAATGGACATGAATTTGGGTAAACTTCAGTTGTTGATGGACAGGGAGGCCTGGCGTGCTGCAGTTCATGGGGTCACAAAGAGTTGGACATGACTGCGTGACTGAACTGAACTGAACTGAACCCACTCTTGTATTCTTGCTTATAGAACCCCATGGACAGAGGAGCCTGGGAAGCTACGGTCCATGAGGTTGCAAGGAGTCTGACACAACTGAGTGACTAACACACACACCCACACAAAGTGTGAAAAAGCAGAAATGGTAGGAAAAGCTTTTCAATAGAGAAAATAAGGAAAGCAAGGTGGACAAAACCAAAACACTGGTGGAAAACGATAGAGCAAGTGTGGGGAACAGCAAGCATTTCAGGGTGCAGTATAAAATGACTGAATGCACCAGTGAGAATAATGTTTGCTGAGATGTGGGGCGGGACAGGAGAATTGACAGCTGTGGGATTTTGACTATATTTGAGCTTACATTAGTAGCAGAATCACCAGGTTGAGACATCCAGTAGGGTGCTGCATAAGTGAAACCGGAATTAGGAAGAACATTCACTATTATGTTTATAGTATTATACCTGGTTGATTTTTAGTTTCTTGCGAGAATAATCTGTGGACATTTCATATTGATTACCTACTCCATTATCAGCATGTAGTGTTGGTATCTTAGAGTTAAACAAGTAAATGATGCCTACTTAATTACTGGCAATACTGCATTTAAAAATACTGATCTTTGATTTTATGACCATACACAACATATTTCTTGTGTCTAGTAGAAAGGATTCTAGTCTGAATATCTGGAACCCAGTTTCAACTGTTCTATTAATACCATCCTAACTAGTTTCACGGTACCTCCTCTATACCTGGAGTTCTGTTCAACCCTCCAGTTGGTTCAGCTGCCCCTCTTCTGAAATATTTTAGGAGTGTGTGCACATCTCTGCTGCTGCTGCTGCTAAGTCACTTCAGTCGCGTCCGACTCTGTGTGACCCCATAGACGGCAGCCCAGAGGAAACCAAAATTGAAAAAGATACATGTATCCCATTGTTCACTGCAGCACTATTTACAATAGCTAGACCATGGAAGCACCCTGGATGTCCACTGACCGATGAATGGATAAAGAGGTTGTGGTGCATGTACATGATGAAATATCACGCAGCCATAGAAAGGGACACATCTGAGTCAGTTCTGATGAGGTGGATGAACCTGGAACCTATTATACAGAGTGAAGTGAGTCAGAAAGAGAAAGATAAACATCAAATTCTAACACATACATACGGAATCTAGAAAAATGGTACTGAAGAACTTATTTACAGGGCAACAATGGAGAAACCGACATAGAGAATACTTATGGACATGAGGAGAGGAGAGGAGAGGGTGAGATGTGTGGAGAGAGTAACATGGAAACTTACATTACCATATGCAAGATAGATCCCAACTGGGAATTTGCTGTGTGGCTCAGGAAACTCAAACAGGGGCTCTGCATCAACCTAGAGGGGTGGGATGTGGAGGGAGCTGAATGGAGGTTCAAAAGAGGGGGGATACATGTATACCTGTGGCTGATTCATGTTGAGGTTTGAAAGAAAACAGCAAAATTCTGTAAAGCAATTATCCTTCAATTAAAAAAAAAAGATTGGGGAACTCAGTGGAAAGAGACATGGGTATCTGTGACATCGGTATCTCAGTATCTGTGGAGACATGGGTCAGGAGAGAGACTGGAACCAGAGAAAGAGGCTGGGTAATCACCCTGTGCTGCTGCTGCTGCTGCTAAGTCACTTCAGTCGCGTCCGACTCTGTGTGACCCCATAGACGGCAGCCCACCAGGCTCCCCCGTCCCTGGGATTCTCCAGGCAAGAATACTGGAGTGGGCTGCCATTTCCTTCTCCAATGCGTGAAAGAGAAAAGTGAAAGTGAAGTCGCTCAGTCTGTCCGACTGTTAGCGACCCCATGGACTGCAGCCCACCAGGCTACTCCGTCCATTGGATTTTCCAGGCAAGAGTACTGGGGTGGGGTGCCACTGCCTTCCCCGCAGGTATTCTGCTGCTGCTGCTGCTGCTGCTGCTAAGTCACTTCAGTCGCGTCCGACTCTGTGTGACCCCATAGACGGCAGCCCACCAGGCTCCCCCATCCCTGGGATTCTCCAGGCAAGAATACTGGAGTGGGTTGCCATTTCCTTCTCCAATGCGTGAAAGAGAAAAGTGAAAGTGAAGTCGCTCAGTCTGTCCGACTGTTAGCGACCCCATGGACTGCAGCCCACCAGGCTACTCCATCCATTGGATTTTCCAGGCAAGAGTACTGGGGTGGGGTGCCATTGCCTTCCCTGGTGCACATCTCTATCACACCACTATCATTGTGCACTTGGGCTGTGGGATCCTTCTAGAAAAGGACTATATATTCTACTTCAGTATCACCAGGCATGTGCCTAGGACAGAGTAGACACTAAAAATAGCATCCAGTGAATGCAAGACTGATTGTTGTTCCAAAGCCATTTTAAAATATCACTATTCATTCTTGCATTTACTGTTTCCTAAGTGCATGATACTCTAATCAGTATAATGTGGTATCAAATGGATTCTGTCCTGAAATCGGAGAAGGCAATGGCACCCCACTCTAGCACTCTTGCCTGGAAAATCCCATGGATGGAGGAGCCTGGTAGTCTGCAGTCCATGGGGTCGCTTAGAGTCGGGCACGACTGAGCGACCTCACTTTCACTTTTCACTTTCATGCATTGGAGAAGGAAATGGCAACCCACTCCAGTGTTCTTGCCTGGAGAATCCCAGGGACAGAGGAACCTAGTGGGCTGCCGTCTATGGGGTCACACAGAGTTGGACACGACTGAAGCGACTTAGCAGCAGCAGCAGCAGCAGTCCTGAAATAGCTTTTCACCTACTAGGGGAGATGTAACCTGTGTGTGTGTGTGTACACACTAAAAAGGTCAACCAAACAATTTCCAAACAGGTGTTCTTACTCTCCCGTAAAATTCTTTCATTGTAGCCAGGTGTTTGAGACCCTGGATACCCAACACCTGGATGATTCCTGACCTCCTCCAGATGTCATGCCATCTTGTAATTATAGGCTAAGTCTCTCCTGTGTTCTGGGATTCCCTGGTGACTCAGATGGTAAAGCATCTGTCTGCAATGCAGGATATCTGGGTTCAATCCCTGGGTTGGGAAGATCCCCCAGAGAAGAAAATGGCCGCCTACCCCAGTACTTTTGCTTGGAAAAACCCATGGATGGAGGAGCCTAGTAGGCTACAGTCCATGGGGTTGCAAAAAGTCAGACTCAACTGAGTGACTTCACTTTCACTTTCCCCTGTGTTCTGGGGCTGCTGTCAAAGTCAACTCTGAGTAACTTGCTGTGACTTTTGAAAACAGTGCAGTAAGTTCAGGTTGATGGATTAAATGAAAATTCTCTGCCCAGCACAAGAGGAATAAAGTTCTGCTGTGCCGAATCACTGCTCTAAGAGTTATTTGCTGTCTAAATAAACAGTATGCATTTGATGAGAACATGGTCTAGCTTGGGAAAACCATCGCTACCAGCTGTCCACAGGCCCTGAATTGCATATTCAAAAAAATGTTTGAATATGTGACAATATTTATCCATATATATTCCTGACTCCTTCCTCTGACTTGTGGGCTTTAAATTCCTCTCAGAAATATATTCTATACACCTTACAAATTTCTAAATCCTACTGCCAACCCAGAAAATTCTCTAGGAATAGATTCTTTGTAAATCCAAGAACAGCTCAAAAACTTCTCTTGTCATATATATTAAAACAAGTCACACAGATAAGGGTTCTTATAGGTTTAGACGACATTTCCCCATTTACTTTTATCAGGTAAGCTAGATCCATTTCCCTGATGCCAAGTCACAAAGCAGATGTCGATTCAAATCCTAGCTGTTGCACCTTCCACTCCTGCTCACAAGTTTCTGGTTTTCTCCTCTACCACACCTGTAACAGTAATCTCTGCCCAGTCAACACAGTTTTATGTAGTAACTTGAGCAAGTCTTTTCTTATCTCTCCCCTGTTTTAAATCCAAGGACAGCTCAGATCATTGGGACTCATTGAAGATTCCCTTGATCTCTCAAGCCTGCAATGAACTCCCCAAACACTTATCAGCTATTGCGTTACAGTCATGCTCCATCCTGCTAATCCCTGACCTGTCAGTTGATTAAAATTTTAAGACCTAAATGTCCAAGTCAGAAAATACTTTCATATCCTCTCTGATCTTCCTTCTCAGTGGTAGAGCAGTGAAATGAGCATATAAGAAGATGCTAGAGTAGCCAGACGATAAACAGAGCTCTCTAGCCCGGGTTCCAAACACTGGGAACTTCCTGATCTTACATGCACAATTTTCAGTTCATGGATTACTTTCTGCAAAGTTTGTACAGCTGTCATTAGCTTCTCAAAAAGACCTGTGATGGACAAATAGTTAAAAACTATAGGGGGTCTTGTCTTGTGGCCTTATCAGAAAAGTCTTGGTCTGTGGTTCTGTCTTCAGCTGGAAGGATGCTGTGATCAGTAAACATACTCCTCCAATCTGTCAGGGACTATAAAGGAGGAAATGGCTATAAGTCTATTGATGACCTTAAAGAAAAGAACTCTGTACTCAGAGCCTAGAAGTAGCATTTTTATCATTAGTATTTACTTTTTCCTGGGATGTTCATAATGCTGGACAATTTACAAAGTTATTCCTGTGTGCTACCTCCATTCCTATCCTAACTGTGTCATTTTTCCCACCTCCCCTTCTCCTCAATCTTGATTTGACTGATTTGCTCTAGCAGGATCTTCTCTGAATGCTGAAAAAGGTTAATGTTTTAAACAAATTAAAGAAAGCAGAACCTTTGTTTACAGTGGGTTACTGCTCGCTTACTGCTTACATATTGTAGCTGGTCTTTAAGAAACTTGGTTAGGTAGAACTGTATAGCAAAACTTCTTTCCATTAACTCTTTCTTCCCTTTTGTGGCTACCACCATCCCACTGCACAACAGTAGTCTCATCTCAAAAGAGGTCTTTTCTTGCCCACCTTTGATTCTTGGTATGCTTTTTACATATGTCTGGAGAACTTCTGCCCATGTTTCTTAGCTGCACTTAGTATTTTGGGTTACAACACAATGTCTTTTTCTAACAACAGTCTTTATTTTTGGACTTTCGTAGTCCAAAATTTCAATAGTAAGACTATTTCAAAGTCTTACTACGTTTATAGTTGTCCCCCCCGCCCCTTTATTGTGCTCTCGCAGGCATCTTTCTTTTCACTGGCAAATGAAAAAACCAACACAGAGAAGGTTTTGAGAAGTTGCTTAAGCAGAGTTGGAAACTATCTCTGGTTGCTCCACCTGCCTCCAGATTACACTGGATCATATTGCTTCCCCTGAATAGGAAATATTAAGCACAGGGGTTCCAATAGTTATTGCTTATAAGTGACAGACTGGGATAGGCAACTTTTTAAGGTGTTGTCTGCTGAGGAAATCTTTGGTTATTTGGTCAAAGCCTGAAAGTTGAAAATTCACCAGACATCAAACTCTTCTTAGGAAAGACCGCTGAGTGTAGATTGATATTTGTTAGCCATCAGTTGGTTTTGACTCATTACTTTTCTGACAACCCACAGACTTGCAGTGAGTGAACACTAGTCTTCCCCACTCTATTTTCATTTTATTTTATATGATTTGATAGAGAATCTAAGCCAGATTTGACAGCCTCAGTTTAAACTTTTAAACATTTCCAGTTTCAATCTAAGGTACAGCTAGATTTTAAAAGTTTATATACATGCCTGCAAGCTGTTCTGTTGCCCCCCCCCCACCCATTTAATTCCATAATTATCTGTTACTGTCAACAGGAAAGTCAGATATCTTTGCTTCCTTTCTTCTTAAATTTTCATGAACTTTTGAAAGAATGCCCAACACACACCATAAACATAAGCAATGACAGAATTGTTATGAAGCATAATGCTTCAATAAAATTTTGAGTGAAAAGACTAGAAAAGGGCTAGATTGGTGATCCTGGCAAGAAGTAGACTTACAGGTAATAATCTCACCTTGGATGTCAGCTGACCCAAACCTTAAAGGTAAATCATGTCATCTGGCCCTGAACAAATGAGTGAAAGTTTAGGAACTATTCATAGAACAATCTAGGGAAAAAGAGATGCTAGATTCAGAGGAGAACAATTCCCAGTCAAGAACAATACTCAGTTTTGTGTAGGCTTTCCTCTAAGGGCAATTATTCAGGAAAATCCACTTTTCACAATTGATAGAATTTAGTAGATTTTCTAAGAAGTTAAAAGATATAATAATAGCACTCTTGTTTGTTTTTGTTTTTGTGCCCACATGTTTTCAGAAAAGCTCTACAAACTAAATAGGGTTGGCAAAAAAGACTTGTTACAATTCAGTCATTTGTTTCTTCTGACAATATGTTAGTATAAAGAGAAAAATCTCTCTAACTGCTGAATTTTTAAAAATATGATTTTTTAGTGGATACTATCTGAATCTAGTTTGAAAAAAAGACTATTATTTGAATTTTCTGAAACTTGTCATCTCATGGATTTATTTTTTTCAGTAAACTTGGTGTGTTATATATATATAACCACATGCAATTTTATTTTTATATCTTTAAATTCATAAGTCAAAAAAAGTAAAAATGTTGTTAGAAAATGCATTCTATTTTTTGGTTCAGAAAATACAATTATTAACACTTCTTTTGGCTTGATGAGAGGAAGAAAAGCTATAGATGAGGTATAACTTTGCCCTCCATGTTGCCAAAGCATCTTATCTGTAGGAAAACACCAGAAAAGTATTATCTTGTGGACTCAGAGAGACAGCTCTGTTGTAATGGAAGCTTCCACAAAAGTCTAGAGCTACTTCTTACCACTGACCTAAAGTCAATAAGAAACCATGATGAGAGTCAACCAAGAAGGCAAATAAAAATCCAGGACCAGATGTCTCCACTGGTGAAGTCTACAAAGCATTTAAAGAAAATTAATATCAATCCTTCTCAAATTCTTCCAGAAAACAGAAGAGGAGGGAACACTTCAAAACTCATTTTATGAAGTCAGCATTACCCTAATAGAAAAGCCAGTGGAGGACATTACAAAGACAATAAAATATACAGGTCAATATCCCTGATGAATATAAATGCCAACTGAATTCAACAATACATTAAAAGGATCATATATCACAATTAAGTAGGATTTATTCCAGAGGTACAAGGGTGGTTCAACAGCTGCAAATCAATAATGGTGATATACCACATTAATAAAATGAAGAGTAAAAATCATATGATTACCTCAATAGATAGAGAAAAAGCATTTTACAAAATTCAAGATCCATTTATGATTTAAAAAGTGGGCATAGAGGGAACATACCTCAACATAATTAAGACCATATATGACAAACCCACAGCTAACATCATATTCAATGGTGAAAAATTAAAGCTTTTTCTCTAAGGATGCCTATTCTTACCACTTTTATTCAACATACATGAGAAGCCCTAACCAGAGAAATTAGGCAAATAATAATAAAAATATTGATAAACAAATGGCACCCAAATCAGAAAGGAGGAACCAAAATTGTCACTATTTGCAAACATGTTATTATACATAGAAGATCCTAAAGATTCTACCAAAAAAACTAATAAACAAATTTAGTAAAGTTGCAGGGTTCAAAATCAACATATAAAAATTAGCTGCCCTTCTATACACTAACAATTAATGACCAGAAGAAAATAATTCCATTTACAATACTATAAAAAAAGAAAAACTACTTAAAATAATATAAACCAAGGAAGTGGAGGATCTATACACTGAAAACTTTGATGAAAAAAATTAAACAAGACACAAATAAGTGAAAAGACATCCTCTGTTTGTGGACTGGAGCAATTAATATTATTAAAATGCCTGTATCACCCAAAATGATTTATAGATTCAATGCATCCCTATCAAATTTCCTATGGCATTTTAGAAATAGAAATAGGATAAATAATCGTAAAATTTGTATGGAACTAGAAATAGTCAAAACAATTTTGAGAAAGAAGAACAAAGCTAGAGGCATCACAATTCTTTATTTTGCACTACATTACAAAGCTATAGTAATAACAATATGGTATTAGCATAAAATAGGCACAGAGATCAAGGCAACAATATAGAGAAACCCAGAAATAAATCTATGCTTCAGTTCAGTTCAGTTCAGTCGCTCAGTCATGTCCGACTCTTTGCAACCCCATGAACTGCAGCACGCCAGGCCTCCCTGTCCATCACCAACTCCCGGAGTTTACCCAAACCCATGTCCATTGAGTCGGTGATGCCATCCAACCATCTCATCCTTTGTTATTCCCTTCTCCTCCTGCCCTCAGTCTTTCCCAGCACCAGGGCCTTTTCCAATGAGTCAGCTCTTCACATCAGGTGGCCAAAGTATTGGAGTTTCAGCTTCAACATCAGTCCTTCCAATGAACACCCAGGACTGATTTCCTTTAGGATGGACTGGTTGGATCTCCTTGCAGTCCAAGGGACGCTCAAGAGTCTCCAACACCACAGTTCAAAAGCATCAATTCTTCTGCACTCAGCTTTCTTTACAGTCCAACTGGAAAAACCATAGCCTTGACTAGACGGAACTTCGTTGGCAAAGTAATGTCTCTGCTTTTTAAGCTGTCTAGGTTGGTCATAACTTTCCTTCCAAGGAGTAAGTAACTTTTATTTTCATGGCTGCAATAACCATCTAAAATAATTTGGAGCCCCAAAACATAAAGTTAGCCACTGTTTTCCCATCTATTTGCCATGAAGTGATGNACCATAGCCTTGACTAGACGGAACTTCGTTGGCAAAGTAATGTCTCTGCTTTTTAAGCTGTCTAGGTTGGTCATAACTTTCCTTCCAAGGAGTAAGTAACTTTTATTTTCATGGCTGCAATAACCATCTAAAATAATTTGGAGCCCCAAAACATAAAGTTAGCCACTGTTTTCCCATCTATTTGCCATGAAGTGATGTGACCAGATGCCATGATCTTCATTTTCTGAATGTTGAGCTTTAAGCTAACTTTTTCGCTCTCCTCTTTCACTTTCATCAAGAGGCTCTTTAGTTCCTCTTCACTTTCTGCCATAAGGGTGGTATCATCTGCATATCTGAGGTTATTGATATTTCTCCTGGCAATCTTGATTCCAGCTTGTGCTTCCTCCAGCCCAGCGTTTCTCATGATGCACTCTGCATAGAAGTTAAATAAGCAGGGTGACAATATACAGCCTTGACGTACTCCTTTTCCTATCTGGAAGCAGTCTGTTGTTCCATGTTCAGTTCTAACTGTTGCTTCCTGAGCTGCATACATGTTTCTCAAGAGGCAGGTCAAGTGGTCTGGTACTCCTATCTCTTTCAGAATTTTCCACAGTTTATTGTGATCCACACAGACAAAGGCTTTGGCATAGTCAAAAAAGCAGAAAGAGATGATGTTTTTCTGGAACACTCTTGCTTTTTCATCCATGGAATTTTCCAGGCAATAGTACTGGAGTGGGTTACCATTTCCTTCTCCATGGGACCCGACCCAGGGATCAAACCAGGATCTCCTGCATTGCCGGCAGACGCTTTACTGTCTGAGCCACCAGTGATTAGCAAATCTATGCCTCTATGCTCAATTAATTTTCAACGAAGGATCCAAGCATATCCCTTGGGGAAAGAATAGTCTCTTCAATAAATGGTGCTGGATAATCTGTAGAGCTCTATGCAAAAGAATGAAACTGGATCCTTATCTTATACCATATACAAAAGTGAACTCAAAATTGATTAAAGACCTGAAGTCATAAAATTAGAAAAAAACGTAAGTGGTAAGCTCCTTAACTCTGGCCTTCACAAAAGGAAGAACAACTAAAGCAAAGATAATCATGTAGGACTACATCAAATTAAAAGGCTTCTGCACAGCAAAGGAAACTATCAACAAAATGAAAAGGTAACTTATGAAATGGTAGAAAATACTTGAAAATAATACATCCAATGAGAGGTTAATACCCAAAATATTCAAGAAACAATTCATACGATTCAACACGAGAAATAGCAAATAGCTCAATTAAAAATGGGCAAAGGGTCAGAATATACAGTTTTCTAAAGAAAATATACAAATGGCCATCAGGTACATGAAAAAGTGCTCAACAAATGCAAAATCACAAAGAAATACCTTCTCACATCTCTTAGGATTTACATTATCAAAAAGACAAAAGATAATAAATTGTGGTAAGAATATGAAGAAAAGCAAACCCTTGTGCACTGTTGGCAGGAATGTAAACTGGTACAGCCACTATGAAAAACAGTATGGATGCTCTTTAAGAAATTAAATAGAGAACTACTATAGGATCCAACAGTTCTATTTCTGGGTATCTAGCCAAAGGAAATGAAATCACTGTCTTAGACATACTTTCATGTTCATAGCAGCATTACTCACATTAGCCAAGTTATAGAAACAACCTGTTTGTAGACAGATGAATGGATAAAGAAAATATAATCAATATAATGTGTATACACACATATGAATATTATTCAGCTTTTAAAAAGGATATTCTGTCATTTGTGACTATGTAGTTGAATCTGGAATATATTATGCTAAAGTGAAAACAGCCAAACAAAGACAAATTCTACATGTTATCACTTATATGTGGACCCTAAGAAAAGTTGAAGTCACAGAAACAGAGAGGAAAAGTATGGTGGCTGGGGTAGAAGAAATAAGGAGAGTTTGGTGAAAGGGTAAAAACTTTCAGATGTAAGATGTCATATAAAGACTGAGGATACAATGTATAATTAAATTTTGCTAAGAGAGTAGAACTTAAATGTTTTAACAATAAAAGGCAAATATGTGAGGTGACAGGTATATTAATTAAATGATGAGAATTCTCTTATAATGTATATGCATATCAAATTATTTGTATACTTTAAATATCTATGATTGCATCTATCAATTATACCTCAAAATTGTTGTTTAATATCATATGCAAAAAAAAAACCAGGAAAGAAAAGAAACCACAGAGAGGAGGTGAAACTCCCTTGAACAGCTACAATATCTACCTAGAGAGCTGTTTGATTCGAGTAAATTTAATCATCCGTGAAAACAAAAGCTGCTTGTGACAGTTTTCCCCTAAGAAATGCTGTATGGTTGCACTGAAATTAGGAAGCAAATCTTTAGAATTAAAACCTTCAAGTATTTGCATTACATATATTATTTTAAACTTGGTTTCAATCAAATTTCCTGTTCCTCTGTTAGCTGTTACTGAAGGAGCCAATCACCTGAAAAAGGACTTGTATACATGTGGTATAAAGTATATTATTGTATATAAATATACAAGAGTTCAATTTAAGAAACAAAATATATTCTTTGTAAAGCATTCAGTATTAACAGTCTCACCCATTTGGATGTTTATTTCAAGATGGTTGATGCAAAGAAGAGATAGCCTTTTGCTAAATGCTGTGCTAAGCAGAAGATGCTAATTCTCAAAGGTAAGGTTGAAACATTTTTTTTTTTCTTGTTAGTTCACCTGGTTACTAATGAGGCAAGTTCATGTATCCAGTTGTTATAAAGGCCAATCAACTTCTCTCTAGTTCATCCCCACAATCATTGTCTCAGTTTGTGATTTTGATTTTGACCAATGAAATACTGGCTATTTATTTTGGAAGGAACGTTTGTGGTTAAGTGGGTAGACGGTTCAGGAAAAATTCTTCCTTGTGGCTAGAAAAACAACTCAAAACATACACCCTAGTGAGGTTAGGTGCATAGAGCTTGTTTTGTGCAAATAGGAGAGCACAAAATAGCCTATTGAGAAGAATTTTTCTAGAAAATTTCTTTCACCTTTCAAGAAGCAGGGCTGAAAAATACTTGCTACAGAAATGAAATGAGTAAAAAGAGACATCATTCATACTCATGATATGATGTCTTTGTCGACCTGGAGCTACAAAGCTAGTGCACTGGAAAACAGTTATCTCAAAATGCCCAATGATCTTTTCTAAAATCCTTAAGAGCTAGTTAAGTAGAACCAGTGAAAAATATGAAAATGCTTATAAGGAATGATCTCTATGATTGGCATGCTTTATAAAGCTCAATCAGATCTGGATTTGCATCTATTCTTTATGTACATGTGAGTGGTCAACTTCAGTACCGTATCTTGCCAGTGTGGTTGAGGGAATAGCATTATTTATTTATTGAAGTATAGTTGATTAACAATATTTTGTTAGCTTCAGGTAGACAGCAAAGTGATTCAGAAACTTCATTCTTTATGTCCTATCAAAGGTAGTCTACAAAGTGTCCACTCTGTATGGTGTTGGTGCCTTCTATATGGTGTTGGTAACACAGTGCAGTCTAAGGTAAGGTGTTTTTGTTATCTACTGATGCTGTAACAAGTTATCATAAATTTGATGGCATTAAATCACAAAAAATTATCTTTTTAGCTTCACTGAAGGATGACATACAAAAATGCTCATATTTAATGTATACATCTGTTTGGACATATGTACACACTCTTGGTACTATCACCATAAAGGATACTAAATATATCTATCACCTCCAAAAATTTCCTGTGCTCTTTTGTATTTTGTTTGTTGTAGCAAGAATAATTAACATAAGACCTCTCCTCTTAACGTTTTTTAAAATTAATAATATTGTGTTGTTAACTACAGGCACTTTGTTATATAGTGAATTAATCTCTAGAATTTATTCATGTCACATAACAGAAATTTTGTACCCATTGAGCAACAATTCCCTAATTTTTCCTTTCCTCATCCCCTGGCAAGCAACCACGATTTTATTCTCTTCTTCTATGAGTTTGACTGGTTTAGATATCAAACATAAGTAACTCTGTGTACACTATTTTTCATTATATGATTAGCTTACTTTACTTAGCATAGCCTTCTAAGTTCATCCATGTGGTTGCAAATGGCAGGGTTTTCTTCTTTTTAAATAATTAATAATATTCTATTGTATGTGCTTCCACATTTTTAAATCTGTTCATCTGTCAATGGACATTTGGGTTGTTTACATATCTTGGGTATCATGCAATGAGCATGGGGGTGTAGCTATCTGAGCTCATGATTATAATTATTTTGAATATATACTCAGAAGTAGGGTTACTAGATCATATGGTAATTCTATTCTTTACTTTCTGAGGAACATCCATATTGTTTACCATAGTGGTCATACCAGTCTATATTCCTACTGACAGTGTACAAGAGTCCAAAATTTCCACAGCCTTACCAATACTTGCTGTTATCTTTTGAGTTTTTAAAAATACAATAGCCATTCCAACATGTGTGAGATGATATCTCATTGTCGTTTTGATCTGCATTTCCCTAATAAATAGTGTAGTTGAACGTGTTTTCACATACTAGTGGCCATTTGTATGTCTTGCTTAGAGAAATGTCTGTTCTAGTCCTTGAGTGAATTTTAAAATCAGGAGTATTTTTTTGGCTTGTTTTGTTTTTGCTATTTCAGTTCAGTTCAGTCGCTCAGTTGTGTCTGACTCTTTGCAACCCCATGGACTGCAGCATGCCAGGCCTCCATGTCCATCACCAACTCCAGGAGTTTACTCAAATTCATGTGCATTGAGTCAGTGATGCCATCCAACCATCTCATCCTCTGTTGTCCCTTTCTCCTCCCACTTTCCATCTTTTCCAGCATCAGGGTCTTTTCCAGTGAGTCAGTTCTTTGCATCAGGTGGCCAAAGTATTGGAGTTTCAGCTTCAGCATCAGTCCTTCCAATGAATATTCAGGACTGATTTCCTTTAGGATGGACTGGATGGCTCTCTTTGCAGTCCAAGGGACTCTCAAGGGTCTTCTCCAACACCACAGTTCAAAAGCATCAATTCTTCAGTTCTCAGCTTTCTTTATAGTCCAACTCTCATATCCATACATGACTACTGGAAAAACCATAGCCTGACTAGATGGACCTTTGTTGGCAAAGTAATGTCTTTGCTTTTTAATATGCTGTCTAGATTGGTCATAACTTTCCCTCCAAGGAGTAAGCATCTTTTAATTTCATTGCTGCAGTCACCATCTGCAATGATTTTGGAGCCCAAGAAAATAAAGTCTGCCACTGTTTCCACTGTTTTCCCATATTTTTGCCATGAAGTGATTGGACCAGATGCCATAATCTTAGTTTTATGAATGTTGAACTTCAGGCCAACTTTTTCACTCTCCTCTTTTACTTTCATCAAGAGGCTCTTTAGTTACTCTTCACTTTCTCCCATAAGGGTGGTGTCATCTGCATATCTAAGGTCAGTTGTAGGCAATTCTTAAATATTTTAGATACTAACTTGTTATCTTTAGATACATGGTTTGCAAAGTCCTACATGGGTCTCATTTGGGCTAAAATCAATGTGTTGGCAGGGCTGCATTCTTTTCTTGATACTATGGGAGACAATCTGTTTCCTTGCCT
This sequence comes from Oreotragus oreotragus, assembly GCA_006410675.1. Taxonomy (NCBI): domain Eukaryota; kingdom Metazoa; phylum Chordata; class Mammalia; order Artiodactyla; family Bovidae; genus Oreotragus; species Oreotragus oreotragus. The sequence goes on along the minus strand of SJYX01013516.1, from coordinate 7,248 downwards.
TTTCTAGCTGCTAGCACCTATCATGTTCCTTGGCTAGTGGCCTCTTTTCTCCATTTTCAAAGCCAACAATAGTGAGTTGAGCCCATCTCACATTACATCACATCACTCTGACCTATACTGCCTCCTTCCACTTGTTAGAACTGTTATATTAAGTCCATCCAGTTAATATGGGATAATTCTAGCTGCAATATTAATTTTCCTTTGTTATTTAAAATAACAAGCTCAAATGTTTAAGGGATTAGAACTGGATATCTTTTGAGGGAGCATTTTTATTCTATCTACCACATAGATTAAAGTTCAGTGCTATTGAACAGATTCCATTTGGTTTTCATACAAAACTCTTATCTATTAATAGATTTTGCTAAGGTGTGTTTATTGGGATATTTGAGTGCAATGTGCACACATACACTAATGCATGCACCACACTCACACAAATATACACAAAACATAAACATTCCACACAAATTATTCCATCATGAAATAGGTTAATGAGATGGTGCATGTATGCTAAGTTACTTCAGTTGTGCCTGAATCTTTGTGACCCCAAAGGGTAGATTAACCGAAATTCAATATTTATTACATGATATTGCAGATATTTTGATGGACTAATTAATATTGACTGTATAATTCCAATTCCACAATGGGGAGAGGATATAAGACCTTTCTCAAAATTAAATGATTATAAAACTCTTGTTTGTGAGTATATTATGCTGACACTCCCCAACGGTTTTTGACATCTGGTTCCAGTTGCTTATAGAGACTGGAACTAAGGTCCCCTGGATAACAGTCCAATTGGTCTATTTTGTGGCTATAAACTACACTTACTAATTGATCTACCCTTTGAAATTTTTATTCATTGGTTTTCATTGGTTACTGGCTCACTGCTCACTGTCAGTAGAATTTGGAGGCATTAACACACACAAATATATATATGCTTATATCTCTTTAGGAGAAGGCAATGGCACCCCACTCCTGTACTCTTGCCTGGAAAATCCCATGGACAGAGGAACCTGGTAGGCTTCAGTCCATGGGGTTGCTAAGAGTCAGACACAACTGAGCGACTTCACTTTTACTTCTCACTTTCATGCATTGGAGAAGGAAATGGCAACCCACTCCAGTGTTCTTGCCTGGAGAATCCCAGGGACGGGGGAGGCTGGTGGACTGCCGTCTATGGGGTCACACAGAGTCGGACATGACTGACGCAACTTAGCAGCAGCATATCTCTTTATGAAATCAAGCATGATTTATGTATTATTAAATATGTTAGTTCTTGAGAAAATTCTGTTATTTTTGTCAGCTGGAGGCTACAAAAGAGGCCCATATTTTATAAAGGCCAATCATCTTCTCTTCAACTTATGCCAACAGTCATTGTCCTAGTCTATAATCCTCATGTTGGCCAACGAAAAGCTTTTTTTTTTTTTGTCATGAGTCCCCCAAACATTTTCCATGGTTGGTTCATTCATTTCCTTCACTTTCAGCCTAAAAGTCATTTCTTCAGTGAGGTCTTTTTTTGATGACTCCATATGAAGCAGCCTCTCCCAGTTGGTTTCTATCATATTATCTTGTTCTTTAACTTCACAGAAACATAAGAATTTGTGTACAACTTTATATATATATATATATATAATATAACTTACTTAATAATTGTCTCTTTCCCTCAATGAAAATATAAGCTCCACTAGTGTAGGGATTTTGTTGGTCTTGGTTACTGCTGTATCTCTAATGCCTAGAATTATGCCTGACACAAATCAAGTGATCAATAAAAATATGATGATTGAATGACTGAATCCTTATTATATATATTAGGAAGAAGAAGCTGGTTAATAAGGCAAAATTACTTGCCTAATATCACCAAGCCTCTTTGTGACACAGCTAGGACCATGTCGCATGTCTGCTAATGCTTAGAGAAGTGTTTTTTTGCTTTATAGAGTATGATTTGCTAATTCCTGATTTACTAATTACTGTAGATTCACTGGGATTTAGTTGGTAGTTACTAGTCAATATTTTCTCACATTGCTTTGAGAATTATTCTGTAAGCATTGGTTCTTAATTTATGAATAAATTACCCAGGGTTGGACACAGGTAGAGAGGAATGAGAAAGCTCACATTTCTTCCTTTTTAAAAGTCATCAGTAAAGAAATGCTTTCCTTTTTTTTTTTTTTCTTTTCTGCCAGCTCCTGAGGGAACTCCTGTGAGTGGCTTTACAGCAATTGTTTCTAATTTCTAGAACCTAAGAACAACTATTGAAGATTTTTTTTTCTTTCAGAGCTGGCAAACATTAGCTACTGGAAGTAACCCTTATTATATGCATGTAGTAATGTGAAATACCAACACAGGTTTGCATTAATTTTGATGAAAGAGAAAGGTTGGATGATTAAAGCAAATTGATGTGAATAATGTAGCCCTATGTCTATGGCTTACAGAAGTCATTAGCTTTGGTTACTGTTGCAGAAATCAGTTCTTATGCTTATTGTGGCAATATGATCTCTGAAAAGTATACTAATGTTGAACGTAGCCCCGGATATTTAGCAGAATCTAATTGTGGGCCTAGTACTGCCAAGGTTACTGTATGCGGTCTTGAAGAAATAAAAAATAACCCTCCTTTGTGCACAGTGAGTCTCTGAGTCTCATCTTTCCTTGGGACAAAATGATGAAAGTTTGCTTTGTAGAGGGTCAGTGGCTGTGTCAGGGAGCAGCACATTACAATAGGACAGAGGTTTTGTTTTGATTTGTTTTGTTTTAGAAAACAAACAAAAGAAAACAAACTGCTCTTCAGAGCATAGGGGATCTATGACAGTGGCTGAGCCCCAGTGGGATTCGGATCTCATCAGAAATCTCTTCACTAAAGCTGCTTTCCCCTAATTCAATTTCAACTTGTGTTTTCTAGAAATGGTCCCACTACTAAAAGGGAAATTCAACTGAAATAGATAATTTTTACCTTTTGGTAAAAATTGATAAAGTCCAAACATTGCCAATTTGATTTGATACCCCATGCTTCTCTTAAGTATGTGGTAAATGTTCAATATCAACATTAAAGTAAATTAAAATTTTAATAAAAACACTAGCAAATTCAGATAATTAGAGATTCCAAGGAAGGTTTGGGCTTAACAGGTGGTGCTAGTGGTAAAGAACCCACCTGCCAATGCAGGAGACATAAGAGACATGGGTTTTTTTTTCCTTCTCTATACAAATTTAGAAGGAGGTTTCTCTTAAGATTCTGTGTTGCCATAATGATACCTGGTTTCACCTGAAGTTAACCAATGCCTTTTTCTTATGGAAATGTTTATCTTAAGCTATGCTAATGTACTATGCATTTACCCCAAAGTCTGTCTTCAAGTCGGTTCTGCCTTTTGGGCTCAACCTACTTGATAAACCAGTATGTTATACTCCGATATTGTTCCTCTAATCTATGTAAATGAAACTATTTGTATGATGATCTGCCCTTCTTCAAGATTCAAGTTAATCATTTCATGGCCCGAGATAAACCATTTGGAGCCAAGGTTATCCCAAAATACATCTTTTGGGTGTGGCGCCTGGTGCCATTCTAAGTTTTGAGACATTCCTTTCTTTCATTAACAGACTGCTGGTGACTATATAACATCCAGCTGAATACTAGCAGGGGGTACTCTTTCTGCCCCTTCTGATGCCTATGTCAGAAGCTTTCTCTATGTCCTCTATACTTTAATAAAACTTTATTACACACACACAAAAAAGAGACACATGGGTTTGATCCCTGGATTGAGGAGACCCCTTGGAGGAAGGCATGGCAACCCACTCCAGTATTCTTGCCTGGAGAATTCCGTGGACAAAGGAGCCTAGCAGGCTGCAGTCCATAGGGTCACAAAGAGTCAGACATGACTGAAGTGACTTAGCACATATACAACACACAAGGAAGTTTTAAGACTAGGGTTGATAAGTGTAGCACTATCAGAATCATTTGTGATATGGATTTAAAGACTTTCCATATACAGTAAAATCCTTTTGAAAATGAACTCAAATATTACTATAACTTTAGTTATTACATTATTCATTTCTATCATCCATGCCATCCATCACCATGTATAGTCTTTTAAATTACATCTTCCCACTGTATGTGTATGGTGGGGAAAGAGGGAATGGGGAGAGTAATAGAACAGACTTATCCCAATTTTAATCCTTGCTGTGAAAAATAGTCTCATGATACATTATTCTGACCTTCTCAATATTATATATTTTGATTTGATGACCATTTCACCTCTTTTCCACAGTTCACTGAGGCTGTAAATAAGAGAAGATGTACAATGCCATACCCTGAAAATTATACACTGTTGAAAAGGTCAAAATATTAGAGGCAAATGTTGCTATTTGTAATTTACAGGATATATGAGGCATTCAAATCAAATAACTCATTCTCTTGACAGACAGAGCAAGAACAACATAAAATGGCACAACATGAATCCATTTGAAAAACAGGCAAAAGATATAAAACATAGCCAGAGCCCAGTTTCTTTCTTGGTTTCCTAAGGTGATATTCCATTTACTTATTTTTCCACAGGCACTTAGAAACCCATGAGGATCTCTGGAAAACAAGTTATATTTCCGTCCAATGTTAGCTTGAAAAATCTTAAATGAACAAAAATTCCAGAGTAGGTCACATTTTGTTATACAAAGAGATAGGAGGAATATAGTTTAAAAGGCACTTGAGATAGCTGACTTGAGATAACTGTACCTCAGAAACCGTGTTCTACTTAGCTGTATGGCCTATAATGTCACTTTTCTTCTCTGGGCTTGAGTTTCCTCACATGAAAAACAATGTGATTAGACAAGAAGTTCTCTCAGGATCCCACTAGTGCTAATATTCTGACTTCTCATTTGATCTTGTGATTTATAATCCAAATCTTCTCTCGGACATTTCCATGGCAGTAGATTATTTCCAAAGATTGTCACCAACAATTATGTGCATGTAGTTTCTCTTTTTGAGAGGTGGAATCAATTTCCCTTCCCCTTGAATTTGGGCTTCTGTTGTACCATGCTTTGTCCAATAGAAGTGAAAATGATGCCCATTTCAGGCCTAGTTTTTAAGAGGCCTCATGTCTTCTGCTTGTCTAAGATGTTTGGATTAACAAAGTGAATGATAAAATATCACATGGAAAGAAACGCTATATAAGGGAGAAATGAGGTGCTTTTGACAAAAGTTAGTACCAAGTCTCCAAAACTGAGGAACAGGCCATGATGGGTATTTTAGGGTCAGTCAAGGTGTCAGCTGAATGCAACTACATGAATGACTACAGTAAAAATGTGCAGCAGAAGAACCACCCAGCTGCCTATAACACCATAAAAAGTAATTGTTTTTAAGCCACTAAATTTTGGGGGGTGTTTGTTATAGAGTATTCTGTAACCGAAATGCCCACTTTAGTAAATTATATCTACTCACTCAACTGTTCATAGTCAGAAACTTGGAAGACTTTCATTACATAATCTTCTTTCTCACCACCCCATATCCAGTCCACTATCAAGACCATTAAATTGCAAGCTTCTTGAAGACAGAAACCATGTCTCTCTTGCTCACTACTGCATCTCCAGTAATTAACACAGTGTCTGAGACAAAGTAGGTTAATTTAAGGGAAGGGCTGTTGATCTGACCTCCATCAATGAATTCACCTTTACCTTTTACCTAAAACACTACTTCATAGTTTTAACTAAGGTTTGTATTAAAAGAACTGGATAAATTGTATATAAGAACTCTGCTAATTTTGCAACACTTCTAAAAATAAAACATTAAATATAGATGTATGTATATGAATTGCATTATGAGACTATTTTTTATAATATTATATAAGTTTCATATATACAATAGTACGGGCTTCTTCTGTATATATAAGTTTCATATACATAATCGAGGACGAGATGGTTGGATGGCATCACCGACTTGATGGACATGAGTTTGAGCAAGCTCTGGGAGTTGGTGATGGACAAGGAAGCCTGGTATGCTACAGTCAATGGGGTTGCAAAGTTGGACACAACTGATCGACTGAACTGAACTGAACTGAGGGGCTTCAAAGTGGCACAGTGATAAAGAAACCANGGTTGGATGGCATCACCGACTTGATGGACATGAGTTTGAGCAAGCTCTGGGAGTTGGTGATGGACAAGGAAGCCTGGTATGCTACAGTCAATGGGGTTGCAAAGTTGGACACAACTGATCGACTGAACTGAACTGAACTGAGGGGCTTCAAAGTGGCACAGTGATAAAGAAACCATCTGCCAATGCAGGAGATACAAGAGATCTTGGGTTTTATCCCTGGGTGGGAAAGATCCCCTAGGGTAGGAAATGGTAATCTGCTCCAGTATTCTTACCTGGAAAATTCCTGGCAGGCTACAGTCCATGGGGTCACAGAGTCAGATACGAATGAGCCACTGAGTGCACACACATATACAATATTGTATTTTGACTTCTGTATATAAGACTTCTTTGATTAGAACCCTCCTATGAGGTTCCACATAATATGACAAATTATTACTTCTCTGATGTCAGTTCACACCATGCCTACTTCTGTTGCCAAAGATTACAATGGTCAAGCTACATCAGATTTAAGTCTCAAATATTTCCAACTTTCCCCCCCGTGGGACGTTCACATATACAATTCCCTTTGCATGAAACACATGCCCCTCGATTTTCACATGGTGCTTCCTTTTCACCCAATAAGACTCAGCTCCTAAACTTTCTGAAACCATGCAGCTCTACACATCCACCATCTCACTCATAGATTCTCTCACAGAACTCTTCTTCTCATTCATAAAACTTAATCACAATAAGTAACTTTACATTCACATAAAATAGCAGGTTAATCTCTGTCTCCTCTGTTAGTTAATAAACACCACGAGAAAAAAAAACCCTTATCTGTCTTATACTCACAGTGTTTTAGAATAGTGCATGAACTTCATTAGCATTCAATAGCTCTTCACTGAATGAGTTAAATCTAATGGAGCCTCACTTAAATTACCTATTTGTAATGAGTACTATGAAGACCTACAAGACCTTTTAGAACTAACACCCCCAAAAATGTCCTTTTCATTATAGGGGACTGGAATGCTAAAGTAGGAAGTCAAGAAACACCAGGAGTAACAGGCAAATTTGGCCTTGGAATGCGGAATGAAGCAGGGCAAAGACTAATAGAGTTTTGCCAAGAAAATGCACTGGTCATAGCAAACACCCTCTTCCAACAACACAAGAGAAGACTCTACACATGGACATCACCAGATGGTCAA
>SJYX01013515.1:20749-30749 GCA_006410675.1 Oreotragus oreotragus | reverse complement strand
CTTCTCCAACACCACAGTTCAAAAGCATTAATTCTTCAGCGCTCAGCCTTCTTCACAATCCAACTCTCACATCCATACATGACCACAGGAAAAACCATAGCCTTGACTAGACGGACCTTTGTTGGCAAGGTAATGTCTCTGCTTTTGAACTTGCTTAGTTTTATTTAATTTATCCATCCTCCCTTCATTCATCAAACATATCTTAGGTGCTTACTATTAGTATAACAAGATTTATGCTAATGAGTGTAGCTACAGAACAAAGGAAACTTAGTTTTCATCCACCACAACCTATGTCCTATAGTGGGTTTTGCATTTCCTTGCTGGAACTCTTGTCTCAGAGATCTCTGTTCTGACACCAGTATATCTAAAACCACGGTGACATCTGACAACACAGACTTTCATATGCTACAACGTTATTGACTCCAGTCATCAACATTCACAGATCCCCATAATTTTGAGCTACTGTAGATGTGGCAGACTGCCATGACCATGTCTGGCAGAAACTTTTTTATAGTTATTACAGGGCAGACTTCTCATTTAATTGAGATGCATTAGCTAAATATGATGCAGGTGGCTTCATTAGTTGAGTTTTACAGAATGTAGTCAGCCCCAGCCCTCTGAAACTGTAGAAACTCATGGGCCAGCAGTAGTAGCACAAAATAATAATTGAGTTGAACACTTACCCCTACCTGCACCCCATCAAGGGTCGTCTTCAAAACAAGCAACAAGGGTCTCTTAGAATATATCAAATGTCTTCTGTTTCTTAGAGGGCAGAATATGTGTTAATTTATAGCATGGATAGAAGTAAATTAGATGAAACAAAGTTTAGGCAGCTCTTTTTTCTCTAAAGTATAAATAATATAGTAACACCTGTGCCATGTTTCTAGTATCAAGGCCAGATGGCTCATCCTCATTCTGTTTCTCTCATTCTAGTTTTCCTTTAACTGTTTAAAATCATGATATACTTGTTTCATGTTCTAATATTCAATGTTTTGCTCTCACTTTTCCCTGCATTTTTTATTGCCTTTATTTTTTTGCTGGTTCATAGGAAAAGCATATTCCTTTATTCTTCAGAATTGTTTATTTTTTCATTTATATAGGCAATTCTCTTTCCTTCCAGTGCGATCTCTCCCATAGTCCTCGATCTACTGCTTTACAGTGAGTTGTTTGATTTTTTAGGCATAGTTCATATTTGTCATTATGGGATTCCTTTAAGGTGTACTTCTGTGTTACAGACATTGCTTTCTGAAATTTTATACCTTCTTGTATCTTGTTTAGCTCTCACTTTGCTGGGAAAAAATATATATATAATATATACAGACATATACTCAAGTTAGTTTCTTAAAACTATGAAGTGAAGAGTAAAGAAGTAAAAGGTAGTTTCATGTCAGAAAGTATTATGTTACCTGTATTAATAACTTGGACATAAAATTATGAATACAAAAGCATTTTCTTTAAAAATTTTGACATCTCATTTTAATATTATCTAACTTGCTTAATATATCCCTCCCCTATCCTTTTCTCCTTTCATAAAATTTTGTTTTCTATGTCTGTGAATCTGCTTCTGTTCTGTAAATAAATTCATTCGTGTCCTATTTTAGATTCCACATGCAAGTGATGTCATATGGTCTTTGTCTTTTTCTTTCTGACTTGCTTCACTTAGTGTGATAATCTCTAAGTCCTTCTGTGTTGTTGCAGATGGCATTAGTTCACTCTTTTTAATGGCTGAGTAGTAGTCCTTTGTGTAAATACGTACCACATCTTCTTTATCCATTCACCTGTCATTGGCCAATTAGGTTGCTTCCATGTCTAGGCTATTGTAAATGGTGCTTCACTACACATGTGGTGCATGTATCTTTTCAAAATATGGTTTTCGCTGAATTTGCTAGGAAGTGAGATTGTTGGATTATGTAACAACTCTAGGTTTTTTAGGAATACCTCCATACTGTTTTCAGTAATGGTTGTACCAATTTACATTATCACCAACAGTGTGGGAGGGTTCCCTTTTATCCACATTTTCTCCAGTGTTTTGTTACTTGTAAACTCTTTAATGATGGTTATTCCTACCAGCGTGAGGTGATACCTTTATCTGCATTTCTCTAATAGTAGTGATGAGCATCTTTTCATGTACCTGTTGGCCATCTGTATGTCTTTGGAGAAATGTTTGTTTAAGTCTTCTGCCTATTTTTTATTGGGTTTTTTTTTTTTTTTTGTTATTGATACATATGAGCTATTTCTGTATTTTGGAAATTAAGCCCTTGTTGGTTGCATGGTTTGTAAATATTTTCTACCAGTCTGTAGGTGGTGTTTTTATTTTGTTGATGGTTTCCTTTGCTGTGCAAAAGTTTTAGTTTGAATTAGATCCCATTTGTCTATTTTTGCTTTTGGGACACTAGCCTTAGAAAACACTGGTATTTATATCATAAAATATTTTGCTTATGTTTTTCTTCTAGGAGTTTTGTGCTTTCATGTCTTATATTTAAGTCTTTAAATCATTTTTGAATTTACTTTTCTGTGTGGTATAAGGCAGTGTTGTAGCTTCATTGATTTACATGCAGCTGTCCAGCTTTCCCAGCACCACTTTCTGAAGAAACTGTCTTTTCTCCATTGTATATTCTTGTCTCCATTGTTGAAGATCAATTGACCACAGTGTGGGAGTTTATTCTGGCTCTCTATTCTGTTCCGTTGATCCATGTGTCTATGTTTGTGCCAATATCATGCTGTTTGATGTTTTGATTACTGTAGCTTTGTAGTATTATCTGACTCTGAGAGAGTTAGTTATATCACCTGCTTTGTTCTTTTTCCTCAGGATTGCTTTGGCAATTCTGGGTCTTTTATGGTTCCATATAAAGTTTAAGATTGTTTGTTCCAGTTCTGTAAAAAATGTCATAGGTAATTTGATAGGGATAATGTTAAATCTGTAGATTGCTTTAGGTAGTAGTAGGCCCATTAAACAAAGTTCATTCTTCCAGTCCAAGAGAATGGGATATTTCTCCATTTCTTTCATTTTCTTTAATTTTTTTTATCAATGTTTTGTAGTTCTTAGCAAATAAGTCTTTCACCTTGATCATGTTTATTCCTAAATATTTTTTTTTTACTTATTTTGATATGATTTTAAGAGGGATTTTTAAAAAAAGCTTTTCCTTTCTGATATTTCACTGTTGGTATAAGGAAATGCAACAGGTTTCTAGGATTTTTCAGTGGCATAAGGTGGGGGACAGCTGTGGGTTTCTGAACCCTGAATACACCCTAGGGATACATAATTTTCAGAAAGTTGTTGTAAGCTCATTTACTGAAGATCTCCCTCTCAGTTCTGTTTCCATCACTAATGCTTATTTATACTCTTCCTTGTGCAGCTTTTCTGTCAATTTAGTGGGATTTGGAAAGGGTTAGAGGGAAAAAATTCTGTAGCAAGTTGGCCATCTTGAACCGAACAGGATACACATTTTCAATAGCTTAACGGGATGAAGAGCCAACTAGAATACCTGGCTTTTTGTAAGAACTCTATCCAGAAAGATCACTGTCACAGATAGGAAATAGAGACTACAACCTAAACTTCACAGAACTGAATTAAATAGGAATTTCAATAACTGGAACTTCTAGCAGACTTGCTAGTAATGAATACAGGGTGAAATTTTATTTTGCTTCTGTCTACTTTTTTAGTTCCCTTTTTTCATGCACATATATGTAATCAATTTGAGTAGGCAGATCTCATAGGATATATTTAGATATCATCAATGTTTCTGTCTTCCATTCTTTCTTTAAATCTTCTAGGTGAGTGACTTCATGTTCTTGCCACTGGAACAGTCTTGGCTGAACCAAAAGTCACGTTAAATTACCAAAATGATTTTGATTAAATAATTACAACTACTTGGTCCCAGATAGTGTTTAATATTTTTAAACTTTATGTAAGATTCGTCTGCCATCTTTTCTTGCTCCTCTGTTCTCAGCAGGATGGTATCAATTTGATTAATCTTCAGTTTGATAATTTCAATTGATTAATCAACAACTGAAGTTTGAAGAAAGCAAGGGAGGATGTTTATGTGTTTTCTGAGCTTAACCAGTGTTTAAAACTGGCTGTCTCATGGGGACTTTTGTGAATTCTGTGAATAATTTTGTAGTGGGTTTTCTCTCTGCAGCTCCCTTGAGGTGGACATCACCCCTTCTTTGCCCAGCTTCTCCTGAGCTCCCAGCTTCAGTCTCTACTGTGGCCTCCACAGACTTTTACAGTCAGGGCCCTCTTGTCTTGGCAGGCTGTCTTCTTTGGCAAGATCCTTTTGAGAAGGATCTTTTCACCAATCCACTGTGTCCACAACTATCAATTTCTCTGAGTGCTCTCTTAGAATTCTTGGTTACTTTTGCTTGGAGTTAGAGTGTGGCCCATCCTTGCCCTTTCTGCCTCAGGGAAACGACTCCCAGACCTGTTCTCTTCAAAAAAAAAAAAAAAAAAATCCTCCTCCCTAATTTTAGCCGGCATGGGGCACTTACTACTCTCAAAATTCTCCTTGGCCAACATCACCTATGCCCTTCACACCTTAACTAAAACTGAGACAGGAAAAGGCATGTCTTAAAACCCTGTTAGGCACAGGTTAATTGAACACAGCATTGACTAAAAAGTTTGAATGATTTTTTAAAACTGTGAACTTTAGGCTTGAATTCTGCAACTGTAGTAGAATCTCATAAAAAGCAAAAAATTGAGTGGAAATAAATGAGTTGTTACCAATAAATGATTTGAGATTGTCACTAATTCCAAAATAAAAGGTTCTCAGTCAAAGCTGAAACTGCACTGGCTTTTAAGAAATTCAGACAGCATATATTTGAGTAAGAATTGGCTCAAAGTTAAATTACATGATGAAAATATAAAGAATTTCATTAGGAGAGCTAAATGGAAGGAATTGTTAAAATATCTACTAATTAATTTTTTCACTAATATGATAATTGTAATTTCTAGAAAAATTATGAACTATGCTAGATTACCACATTTATGAATGATGAAATATTAACCTAAATAATTCAGAAGTTTTGTAATTCTAAATTTAGTAACTACAACAAATTTCTGTTGATTATGATGTGGAAGCAGACTCTTGAGAGTCCCATGGAAAGCAAGGAAATCAAGCCAGCCAATCCTAAAAGAAGTCAACCCTTAATATTCATTGGAAGGACTGAATCTGAAGCTGAAGCTCCAATACTTTAGCTACCTCATGTGAAGAGCTGACTTATTGGAAAAGACTCTGATACTGGGAAAGATTGAGGGCAAAAGGAGAAGGGGGCTTCAGAGGATGAGAAGGTTGGATGGCATCACTGACTCAATGGACATGAATTTGAGCAAACTCTGGGAGATAGTGAAAGACAGGGAAGCATGGTGTGTTGCAGTTTATGGGGTGGCAGAAAGTCGGACACAACCTGGTAACTGAACAACAATAACCTACTTTCAAAATAAAATGTCAAAAAACAGACCAGGTGGAACCTGGAAATATGCATCTAAGCAAAGTCATTGATAAGCATTACATATTCTGAAAATCCACTATCTGAAGGAATGTGTAACTGGACCTACTGGATGCTTTCTTAGTAACTAATATATTTTAATTAAATGAAAGCTCATAAGTAAAACCTGTGAGGGGATAGTGTTGTTACTTTATCATTTCTGTTGTGTCAATATAGCTTCAAGAACACAAAACTTGAATTATGGATTAAGACATCTAGTGGCAGGACTCTTAATCTTCGTGCTGGTGGAAGTGACCAGACCCTTGTGAACTGTTAAAAGTTTTCATGATATTTGAGTTGGCAGTTCAGGGACAGGGGAAAAAAACAGAATGGGCAGAAATAAGCCCAATTTCTTGGTATTTTCATGATATTTGAGTGGGTTCATTAAGATGGATTTCTGAAGTCCCAGAGTGAGTCACATTTCCATAGCATGAGATTTTGGAAGATGATTGAAAGGTATTAGGAAGAACTTGGCAGTGCAGTTCTAATGGTATAATTTAAATTAAAAAATTTTCTGATAAGCCTAATATGGAATAGTGGCAAGACCTCCCCACCCATTGCATTTGCCTGTAAATAATGAGTGAGATTTGGTTAAACAGAAAAAAATTTTAGAAGACTCAGATACTGGTTTGCACAGATATGGCTTTTGTTGAGTCAGGCCAGAGAGTAATGTGATCTGTATTATGATGTTGTTACAGGAAGGGGGACCCCTTCCAGGGCCCCCAAACTGGGCTTTTGTCTAACAATTGGAAATGAATTGTCTGAGGAGATACATCTGCTGACAAAGCAAGAGATTCTGTTGGGAAAGGGCACCCGGGTGGAGAGCAGTAGGGTAAGGGAACCGAGGAGAACTGCTCTGCTGCGCGTGGCTCGCAGTGTCTGGTTTTATGGTGATGGGCTGAGCACGCATCGCTCCAGCCAAGATGGATGCTAGCGAGAGGGATTCTGGGAAGTGGAAGGACACACGGTGTCTCCTTTAGACCTTTCCCGAACTCTTCCGGTTGGGGGTGGCTTATTAGTTCCGTATCCTGTCATAAAACAACTCATGCAAATGGTTACTGTGGTGCCTGGGGGGAGCACACTGACTGAAACCGCCCACCCCGGCCAGGCACCACAGTAGCCATTTGCATGAGTTGTTTTATGACAGGATACGGAACTAATAAGCCACCCCCAACCGGCCAGTGAACTTCTGATGACGAGTGTAGGAAGAGTGACTGGGACCCGGGAATAGACGCCCCACCACACCTGTACTGGGGTGACCAGGCTAGAACACTGCACACAATTATGGACAAACCGAACACGTTCATGAGGGAGGCAGCTCAGTGTATCATAAAGAGAATTAGAAGCCAGGTTGGTGGAGAACAGTTGCCTATTATTACCTTGGAAAGAAGAGAGAACATGAGGTGTTTGTTTGTTTGTTTAAATGTAAAGATTAACTTTTACTCATGAAAAGTGATTAGATTTTATTTTCTGCTTCGTCCCAAGAGGTAAGGAGAGATGGATAGAAATAGAAGGTGTGAGGATAATACAAAGAAGTACTTGGTCAGAGTTGAGAAAATACAGACTACTTTGAGACTGTGCTGTGCTGTTGTAAGTCACTTCAGTCGTGTCTGCCTCTTTGCTACCATATGGACTGTGACCCGCCAGGCTTCTCTGTCCCTGGGATTCTCCAGGCAAGAACACTGGAGTGGGTTGCCATGCCCGCCTCCAGGGGATCTTCCTGACCCAGGGATATAACCCACGTCTCTTACTTCCTGCATTGGCAGGCGGGTTCTTGACAACTAGCTCCACCAGGGAAACGCGACTTTGAGATCAGCGATTGTTCAACTATTAAACTGGAGAAATTTCAGTTAATTAGCAGGTTGTTTGGTTTTATTGTTTTGATTCTTCTCTGTTCAATACAGCTTGTTTGCCCTGTGTTTTTTGGCTGGATGCTTTTGGCCAATATGCCGATCTTGACTAATTTTGAAATTGTGAAAATGCATTACATTCTTTATCAACATGTTCACTGTAATGGAAGTCCTCTTTTTGCAGTGAGAATTGATGTTGGGTGGCATACTCATTGTTTACTCACTTCAGTTTGCTCAAAGACCTCTCCATTAACCAGGAATGTCTTACCAGAATGCTGCGGTGACTTGTACTGTGCTTAAAGAAAGCACATCCTGGCCTGAAAATAAATGAATGCGTCCTGACACTCAGTTCGTGTATTCCTCAGAGTTTATGATAATTAGGATGCTTGTTTAATTGCTGTCCTTTTATTTCCACTGGATTGTGGCAGGTAAAAAGCAGATTTCAAACCATGTGTGTTACATGCACAGGTAATTTATAAACTCATTTTTGCTGTTATGAGCACATGTAAATCATCCTGAATGTCAATAAGTCACTCTTTTATTAATTTTGTGCCAACTGTTACTAAAGGTACATTTGGCCCTCTCCTTAGGAAGGATTCCTTTGAGTGATGGCATATCATGAATGTGTCCCTTTGACCATGATAAGTAAGCATTCTACCACTATAATAATTTTTATAGAGTAAGAACTCTTGCGATGTATTATGGGTGCAACCAACTTTCAAATGCAAATATGAAAATATCTGTAAGTTATAAAGTAGCTTTCAACTACATCAGGGGCAGATATTTTATCCTATTCAGTATTACTAAATAATTATTATCACATAAAAGGATTATAATTTAATAATTCCTTTACTGATCTGAAATATAGCCAATTTATTACATTAGGAATGCTTAGAGGATGTTGAGTTTCTGAGGGTCGTAATGTTAACTATCACAGTGCAATAATTTCCAAATTCTATTATTAAGCAATAATTTTTAAAATTATAGTAAGCCCAATTTCTTGGGATGTTACTGTTGGGTCACAAAGGGTCAGAAGCTGAGGTGTTGTTATTCCTTATAAGGAAATCATTTAAAAGTTCATGTGAAGGCAAGATGAGCTCTTACCAGATAATCTTTACTGAATTTGTTATATTATTAAAGGATTTACTTCACAACAGTACAGTTACAGGAATACTTAATTATTCAATTCTTTGTGTTTTCCCTTTTTATGTAAAATGTATAATATTATATATATTACAGAGTTTGATTCAGTCTCTTTTATTTTAAACCTTATTGTAAACATGATTTAAATTGAACTTCCCCATGAAGAATCATGAACTAAATCTCTTTTCCAGAAAAATTCTAGAAATCTATAGTGAATTAAACATTCTAATGCCCAAAGAGTAGTATCATACAGGCATACCTTAGAGATATTGCAGGTTCCTTTCCAAACCACCCAGTAAAGGGACTATCACAATAAAATGAGTCATACAGATTTATAAATACAACAGAAAGTGAATCATCTTCAATTTGTAAAATGCACAGAACAAAATACCATAAAACAAGTTATGCCTGTATTTAAAAATTATTGTTGAATAGATGAAGTAGGTAAACATGTTTGGTTAAGTATGATCAGCCCGTTATATGTGCAGATTTCACATACACAGTTTCAGCCAGGCTCAGGTCAAAAATATTTGGGGAAAAAAATTGTGAAAACTGCCAAAAAGTAAAACTTGAATTTGGTGCACAGGCAATCATTTACATAGCATTTATATTGTAATTAGAATAGCATTTACATTGTATGAAGTATTGTAAGTAATCTAGAGATGATTTGAATATACGAGAGGATGTACATAGATTGTATGCAAATATCAATACTACACCAGTTTATTTCAGACACATGAGCACACTTTGATTTTCTGATCTGATGGGGACCTGGCGCCAATCCCTGTGAATACCAAGGGGAATGACTATAAAAGAAAGAAAGAAAAAGAATACAAGGAAACATTGGGAAATAAAATAGCTGTTGAGTAAGAAATGATGGTATTGGGGGAATCTTTTTTGTTAAGCATGAGCATAATTTAAATATTTGAAAATAATCACAGAGAGCACCTGGTGCAATTTCTTGCCTTTAAGCAGGATGGCATAAAAGTATTCAAGAGGGAAGAAAGAACTAGAACTAGAAGAAAAGATCTAGCAGGGACTTTGGATCCAAAAAAGTATACATTTGGCTGATGAGAATGATAGGCACAAATTGAGTTGCTTCCATTTGACAGCTGTGGTAGATTACAGGTCACCTGATTTCCAGTCCCACATGGTACAGCATGTCATTGTTCAAAGAATACTGAAGTTTAAAAAATCATTTCTAGGTTTCATCTATGTTTTAATTTTATATTGGCGGCGCCATGCAGTATTTACTTTGCAACTGAAGGTAATACTTAAAGCTATACCCCAACTTCAGAAAATTTAAGTTACAAAAAAGAGGTGAATTGACTCCAGATGGATTTTAGAAATAAATATAAAAGGCAAAACAATAAAGCTTTTGTTCATGTACACCCGTGGCAGATTCATGTCAATGTATGCCAAAACCAATACAGTACTGTAAAGTAAAATAAAGTAAAAATAAAAAATTAAAAAAAATAAAAAGGAAGCATAGAGGAAACTTTTCACGACATGTTATTGGCAGA
>SJYX01013513.1:0-20470 GCA_006410675.1 Oreotragus oreotragus | reverse complement strand
ACATGAAGAGGGGATAAAAACTGAATGTTCGTGACCAATCTTTGCTTCCGTCAATTGGTGATTTTTTTCTCATTGCCAGTGTAATCTGCTGGCTTTTGAGTATAAACCTGTTTGGTTGTTCTCATTGTTGGAGTCACTCTAGGCGCTCCACATCAAAACTGTAGACCCATCCAGTTTTATCCAGCTTTAGTAATGTAAGAGAGTGTGAAGACAAAACAATATTGCTCAAGGCCTGAGGGTGTGAGATCCGAAAGCTCATCCGTGACCTGATTTCTTGGGTTTCTTAATCACCGTCTGGGTCACGCTGGCCACGTGCCCTCTGAGGTCACAGGTTGCAGCTTATCCTCTAATGTGTTCTCCTTCCTAGCTCCCCACGTGGATTCCCAGTTCTCCAGATTCTCAGCAGCATTTAAACTACCTCATTCCCTTATTACAATGGAACTAGTTTACTTTTCACACATGCCTTTATCCAGAACGCTAAGTGCCAAGCAGAGCCGCCATTCGGGTGTGAGAATACTAGTAAATCTCACCAAGAGGGTCTCAGGCGAGCCGAAGTGACGTTTCTTAGTTCGGCACCACTAGGCCCCTTAAACTGAGGTAAGTGTGGTCTTGGTTTTGGTCTCGGAAACTTAGAGGCGACGACTTCCTGTTGATCTGCAGAGAGAAGAACGTGTGGGTCATCGGAAGCAAACACGGCAAAACGCCAGTATCTGCTCAGCCTCCTTGTTTCTCTAACCTTAAGACACACAGAAAGAGACAAAAAATAGTTCTACATGGCCTGATTAGATACCGCTGTGGGAATGAAATCTGATTAAATATGCTGCGTGTCACTACTTCAGGAGACGGTATTTCAGAAATAAGTTGCCAACCCTAAAAGTACTGTTAGCATAAATTGGTTTATTTGACTGTTGAGATGCTAATGAGATGTTTCGCTGTAAATTCCTGAAATTCCTCTCAGAGCTCTGTACTCTGTAAAGATTCAGCTAGAAGCTTTCCTTACCCTGACGATAGGCTGGCTGCTCAGGACGTGGAGGAAGATGTGGTCCCCGCCGTGCGGTTCTTCCCCAGCAGATGTTTCATGCATTTGTCTGATGCTGTAAATTCCTGAAATTCCTCTCAGAGCTCTGTACTCTGTAAAGATTCGGCTAGAAGCTTTCCTTACCCTGACGATAGGCTGGCTGCTCAGGACGTGGAGGAAGATGTCGTCCCCGCCGTGCGGTTCTTCCCCAGCAGATGTTTCATGCATTTGTCTCTGTCTCTCACTTAACCTACAGTGTTGCCTCAACAAACATGCAATACACAGAACCACCTGCCGAGTGAGATGGGTCCTCTCTGAAAAACAATACAATTTCCCCCCCATTTCTGTTATCAAAAGCACAGGCGTGTGACCTTAAGGCAGAGTAGCATGGTTTGCACATTTTTATTATTATTTTTATGTCATTTATTTTTAGCGTGGAAGCAGAAAAGCATTGGTTCTCTCCCAGGCATATGGATAATTTGAGCTAGCCACAGTGTATAAGAGACTCCAGAGAACAAGACAGGATGAGATCATAGAAGAAAGAAAATGTACATTTTTTTGAACAAAATGCATGTCTTTTACTTCTGTTCATGAATTACTAAATCGTTCCTCCTGTTGGCTGCTGTGTATGCTTCATACTAATGTGTCCTCTCTGTCTCTTGGCATGGTCTCTGCTCAAGGCTATTGTAAGTATGGCTTCCTATTCATTTCTATATATTGAGCAGTGTTTTGATTTATGCATTATCTGCCATCATAGTTGATGTTGTTGAAATTTTAAATTATGGGGCTTCTATGCAAAATAAAGATAACCAATATCACCTATAGGTTTATGCCCTTTACAATTAAGATGCTTAAAGGATATCAAAAACCTACCAAGTCAGACTGAAAGCANATTCTTGCTTGGGAAATCCCATGGACAGAGGAGCCTGGCGGGCTGCAGTCCATGGGATGGCAAAGAGTCGGACACAGCTGAGCGACTGGGCACAGGATAAATGAAAGCACACTTGAATGTCACATGAGGTGGCCCAGCCCCTCCTCTGGTTTCCTCTGCAGCCTTCGTTCCGCTCATAACATTGTCGTAAGGGAGAATTCAGCCCTATCGTTCCTGACCTCACTGTGCCTGCTCCCTTTCTGTGCGCTGTGGATGTGCTGACGTCTCGGTCTTGAATCCCCTTTCCACCATTCACCTCACAAGCATTTTATTTCTTGTTCTGGTCTGGGCTCAGGTGATGCCCGACTCCTCCACACTATTAGCTGTGGTCCTCGCTTCCCTGAGCAGCTTTCACTCTCTGTACTTCTGTCTGCTGTGTTGAAGTGTTTATCTTGTATATTATTTGTCTACAGCTTGCCTCCCCACGTGCAGTTTTTTTGTTTTTGCTTTTTGGCTGCGCCCGGAGACTTGCCGGACCTTAGTTCCCTGCCCAGGGACTGAACCCGGGTCCCTGGGAGAGAAAGTGCTGAATCCTAACCCCTGGACCGCCAGGGACATCCCACGAGGGTCTTTTAGCACTGCACTGAGCACTCATTTGAATAAATGCATATTGAAGTGAATTTCAAAGGAATATATGTGCTCCACACAATGTATCTGTCAAAACCACTGCATTGGATGTTATCGTCAAAATTTCAAGCTATACAAAAAATAATGAGAAAAGTGGATTGCTCCGACTGTAATATGAGACTTTGTTTTGCTCATTATATGAAAACCTAAGGGAAAAGGTATAAGTTCAGTCAGAACTTGGAAAATTAATGCACGTTTGATTTCTAGGCTGGTGAATCAAAGACTCCTAGAAGTACAGTCACAAGTGGAAGAACTGCAGAAGTCTTTACAAGATCAAGGCTCGAAGGCGGAAGATGTAAGTCTTTATGCAGTGATGGTCCCGTAGTTTCATAGTGTTTAGGAAAGCTGTGATGATATGCTGCTGCTGCTGCTAAGTCACTTCAGTCGTGTCCGACTCTGTGTGACCCCATAGATGGCAGCCCACCAGGCTCCCCCATCCCTGGGATTCTCCAGGCAAGAACACTGGAGTGGGTTGCCATTTCCTTCTCCAATGCATGAAAGAGAAAAGTGAAATAGAAAAAAAACTGTTTTCCTTTTACTAACATTGCTTATAAAAAGACCAGACAGTGCTTTTTGTCTCAAATTTACCCTGTTGGGAATTAGAAGTTCATTTGTAGTTTTTAGCTAAGGAATTGGGCTTTTGTGTCCCATGAATACTCAACTCAGTTTTCAGAGTATTGATTTTCCTTCTGGTCAAAAAAAAAAAAAAGTGCTGACACAATCTTAGCATAATGCCCTTCTTAGAATCCTACCCTCTCCAGGTTTGTGAGTCCCTCTTTCTGCCCCTGTCCTTGGCCACACACACATACACACATGCTCAGATAGAAGCTCGCTGACCTTTTTTCCCTCTGCCCGTCTGTCACAGCCCTGCCTGCTTGGCGGGCACTCGCCTAGGATACAGCACGAATGTGGAGGCAGAAACAGCTCCTCCTTTACCTCCTCCTGCTCCCCGGCCATCAAGGTCTGCAGCAGTCATGTTTTGCAAATCCTGTACATTTAATGAGCTGTGTACAGTAGAGCTACACTTGACAGAGTGCTGAAAACTAACATGAAGAGGGGATAAAAACTGAATGTTCGTGACCAATCTTTGCTTCCGTCAATTGGTGATTTTTTTCTCATTGCCAGTGTAATCTGCTGGCTTTTGAGCATAAACCTGTTTGGTTGTTCTCATTGTTGGAGTCACTCTAGGCGCTCCACATCAAAACTGTAGACCCATCCAGTTTTATCCAGCTTTAGTAATGTAAGAGAGTGTGAAGACAAAACAATATTGCTCAAGGCCTGAGGGTGTGAGATCCGAAAGCTCATCCGTGACCTGATTTCTTGGGTTTCTTAATCACCGTCTGGGTCACGCTGGCCATGTGCCCTCTGAGGTCACAGGTTGCAGCTTATCCTCTAATGTGTTCTCCTTCCTAGCTCCCCACGTGGATTCCCAGTTCTCCAGATTCTCAGCAGCATTTAAACTACCTCATTCCCTTATTACAATGGAACTAGTTTACTTTTCACACATGCCTTTATCCAGAACGCTAAGTGCCAAGCAGAGCCGCCATTCGGGTGTGAGAATACTAGTAAATCTCACCAAGAGGGTCTCAGGCGAGCCGAAGTGACGTTTCTTAGTTCGGCACCACTAGGCCCCTTAAACTGAGGTAAGTGTGGTCTCGGTTTTGGTCTCGGAAACTTAGAGGCGACGACTTCCTGTTGATCTGCAGAGAGAAGAACGTGTGGGTCATCGGAAGCAAACACGGCGAAACGCCAGTATCTGCTCAGCCTCCTTGTTTCTCTAACCTTAAGACACACAGAAAGAGACAAAAAATAGTTCTACATGGCCTGATTAGATACCGCTGTGGGAATGAAATCTGATTAAATATGCTGCGTGTCACTACTTCAGGAGACGATATTTCAGAAATGAGTTGCCAACCCTAAAAGTACTGTTAGCATAAATTGGTTTATTTGACTGTTGAGATGCTAATGAGATGTTTTGCTGTAAATTCCTGAAATTCCTCTCAGAGCTCTGTACTCTGTAAAGATTCGGCTAGAAGCTTTCCTTACCCTGACGATAGGCTGGCTGCTCAGGACGTGGAGGAAGATGTCGTCCCCGCCGTGCGGTTCTTCCCCAGCAGATGTTTCATGCATTTGTCTCTGTCTCTCACTTAACCTACAGTGTTGCCTCAACAAACATGCAATACACAGAACCACCTGCCGAGTGAGATGGGTCCTCTCTGAAAAACAATACAATTTCCCCCCCATTTCTGTTATCAAAAGCACAGGCGTGTGACCTTAAGGCAGAGTAGCATGGTTTGCACACTTTTATTATTATTTTTATGTCATTTATTTTTAGCGTGGAAGCAGAAAAGCATTGGTTCTCTCCCAGGCATATGGATAATTTGAGCTAGCCACAGTGTATAAGAGACTCCAGAGAACAAGACAGGATGAGATCATAGAAGAAAGAAAATGTACATTTTTTTGAACAAAATGCATGTCTTTTACTTCTGTTCATGAATTACTAAATCGTTCCTCCTGTTGGCTGCTGTGTATGCTTCATACTAATGTGTCCTCTCTGTCTCTTGGCATGGTCTCTGCTCAAGGCTATTGTAAGTATGGCTTCCTATTCATTTCTATATATTGAGCAGTGTTTTGATTTATGCATTATCTGCCATCATAGTTGATGTTGTTGAAATTTTAAATTATGGGGCTTCTATGCAAAATAAAGATAACCAATATCACCTATAGGTTTATGCCCTTTACAATTAAGATGCTTAAAGGATATCAAAAACCTACCAAGTCAGACTGAAAGCAGCTTGGCTCCTTTCTCTCCCCACTGCGCTCCTACCCCAGTGTCATAGCTAGTCTGTTTTTATAAAGTGTTTTGATGCGAGCTTGCTGCCACGGTCTGGCCCTCTCCTGCCACGCTTTATAAGAGTACCAGTCTTCAACTGGGGAGGCTTGCGGCCCAGGAGGCAGGGGCATGAAGGCCATGCATAGACGCTGGGGTCTGCAGGCCTGAGCTCTAGTGCGGGCTCTGCCTCTGGAAACGCCCGGTTGTCCTCCCAGGCTCACCTTCCTCAGCCCCCAGAGGGGTTGGTGGCACCCAGTGTGGTGAGTTTAACACAAGTCAATGCCCGCGACAAGCTTCAGTGCTGTGCCCGGCCTGGTAACCACTCGTTAAATCATCATCTTACTTCCTGCATACTATCTCAGAATAAACACTGACAATGAATTTTTCTTAGAGCCTAATCAAAACATAAATGCAAAATGAAAACTAAGATGTTTTTTAAACATGGCTTCATTTCACCCTTGGCCCTGGAGAAGGGACAGCAGTAATCACAAGCCAGCGGGATTGTCGTCTTTCTCTCCGCCTGGGGGACGCAGTGGTGGAGAACGCTGTGACCCATTCACCTGGCTGCAGCTGACACACTCAGCAGAGCAGGCATCTGAATATTCCAGGGCTGGCTCAGAATGGGCTGGAGTAAGCGATTACAGCAATCATTATCAAGTCGGGGCTGAAACTGGAAGGGCCCGGTGTGAGGGGTGTGTCCCCCCCCCCACCCCGTGCGGCTCTGCGCTAATTGGACAGTCTGTTTTCTAAGTCCGTATTATTTGAATTTGGCCGAATTAATTATGTAACCATGTATCTCAACATGGACTGCTTCATAAAATTCATTCATGAATTTGATCATGAAACCTGGCGGTCCTGTATGGAATGCCATTATTCTGTACTTATTTTGCGTACGTTCTGATCTCCTGCATCTCAGGAGACTTTTTTTTAATACCCAATCAAAGCTGCATTCCCCAGCATGTTAAATGCTGTGGCTAACTTTTCTTTCATTTTCCCATTCCATCATACAAGTTATTTGCAGCCTGTGCATATCAGAAATCTCTGATTCAGTCACCAAGTGTTTGCATAAGTTGATCCCGACACACGGAAAACAATATAGCAGATAAAAAGTATCTTGTGTTGTGTCTGACTCTGTGACCCTGGACTATAGCCTACCAGGATCCTCCGTCCGTGGGATTTTCCCAGGCAAGAGTACTGGGAAAGTTTCCACCTCCAGGAGATCTTCCCCACCCAGGGACCAAACCTGTGTCTCCTGCTTTGCAGGCAGATTCTGTATGGTCTGAGCCACCAGGGAATCCCAAAAAGTCTTGGGGGAAGTCTATTGCTATTACTAGACTTTACCTGCCTATTGTGTCCAGGAATATTAGGTCTGTACCTGAAGGACTTTTTTATTCATTTCCCTGGCTATAAATAGAGAATTCAGATATGCAGTTTTGGGGTTTTTTATACTGATTGCTATCACTTATGAGCTGTCGTCTCCCTTATCAGAGAGAAACAAACTTGGGTACATCATGTATTTTCAGACTTTGACCAGAGAACTTACTGAGTGAGGGCTTGCTCAGAGTTACACTCTACTCTGAACAAGTACTCTTCATTTTTTTTTTAAGTAATTAATGTATTCGTTAAAATGTCAAGTAATAAACTATTTTCTATTTTCCATTTTCAGTCAGTTCTTCTAAAGAAGAAGCTTGAAGAGCATCTGTGAGTATAAAAGCTATTGCGGCCCATTGTCGGGTTGTCCAGAGAAGCAGAAGTGTTTTGTGTTGGTTACAGAGCATCTAGGCGGGGGCCTGGGTGGCCCTCAAGGTAGAGACGATCGTGAGACACGTTAACAGTGACTGGTTTTCATGGAAGACAGTTTTTCCATGGACAGGGAGATGGGGAGATGGCTTTGGGATGATTCAAGCACGTGACATTTATTAACGCCCCTGCTGATCTGACGGGAGGCGGGACTCAGGTGTGGGTGTGACCAGCAGGGAGTGGCCATAAATACAGATGAAACTTCCTAGCTGGCTGCTCACCTCCTGCTGTGCCGCCTGGTTCCTAACTGGCCACGGACTGGTGCCAGCCTGTGGCCTCGGGGTTGGGGGTCTCCTGGTCTAAAGGGTCATCTGCACCCAAGGTCCTTGAATCAAACCAACTGCTGTATTAGAACTGTGTTCTCACATGAGCTTCCAGAGTTTTCTGTCTTCACAGTAGTATTTACAGTCCTAGGTAGGACTTGTGACCCTCCGGATCAGGAGGCAGAAGTGTTTCCTGTAAGAACAGAAAGCAGTTGCTTCAGGTTCTGCAGACCATGGTCTGAGCCTCAGCCACTTAGCTGTGGTTCAGAGTCAGCCATGGATAGTATATATACCAGTGCTCTGACTGTGTCCCCAAAGCTTTCTACCCTGAAACCGGCCACAGGCTGAATTTGGCCCCCAGGCTGCACTCTGCCAGCTCTGGAGCCTGTGGCCAGCTGAACCTTCCTTTTCATATAAATGTTTTAAAGTATCATTAAGCTCGTCACAGTAGCAGCTTTTCAAACACTTGTTTGCATTGCAAGCATACCCGGACACGACTTTTTAATCTAGAAGATTCCATTTTAAAAATACAACATTTGTTTTCTCATGAAGAAGTGTTTGTCCCTCTTTATCAGAGGTTGACGATGTTAGGCGTGTTTTGTGATTTCTCTCACACCTAGTATCAACTTGAGTCTTTCTCTCTACTGTACCCTGGCCGAACTCTGTCCTTACAGACGTTGAGTGTGGGTGGGCATGGGTTGCCACCCTGGTGGGGTGTTCCATCGGTGGGCTGTGGTGAGCCAGACACCCTGGGTGCCACAGAGCTCGTGTGCTTGTCCTGCGGGGATTGGAAAGAATTCTCTGGGCTGGCAGTTTGCTGTATGCTGTCCGCTTGCTTCTTCAGTGTGGGGAAAGCGAGTGACACTTGGTAGCAAGTCTAACCCTGGGCACTTCTTAAACTTCTAGAACACCACCTGTCGCCTCCCAGTCACTGGGAGGTTACCTGCAGGGAGAATTTCATGCTGAAGTCTGTCCTTTTGTCATTCCCCACCCCTTTGTTGTAGGAAATAGAATACCTGTTGTTTCATAAAACTGCTGTCTGACCATGGTTCTGTGTTCAGTCATTTACATGGTAAAAACCTTCATCAAAAACACCTCATTAGCGAAGGGGAGCCCTGTACTTAGGTCCCCATGGCTCCCATGACAAATTAGCACAAGCTGCAAGGTGAAAAACAGCAGTCTTGACGGTAGTATTTACAGTCCCAGGCACTGCGACCCTCTGGATCAGGAGTCAGAAACGTTTTCTATAAGGAACAGAAAGCAGTGGCTTTAGGTTTTACAAACCATAGTCTGTGTCGCAACCACTGAGTTCTGATTTGAGAGCAACCATAGACAGTATGTAAACCAAGGTTCTGTGTCCTAAAGGCTTTCGGCACAGAAATGGGCCACCGGCTGAACTCGCGCCCCGGGCTGAACTCGGCCCCCCGGGCTGAAGGTTTATCTGAAAGAATGGCTGCTATCAGACTCTGAGATTTTTGTCTCTGTGTTTTAGTCGTTTAGAAAATATTAATATGTTTATTTTGGTTAAGTCTTTGCCTCTTTGTTTCATAGCATTTGTGTGCTATATGCTACTGCATCGATTCTTATTTCTTGAAAGTTCACTTCTTTTACGTCTTGTCATCATCCACTGTCTCCATGTATAAAACAATGTCTCTCTTCGACGTACTTCGGTTATTACTCGACGTCTTCTTCTCCCGGTAGTAGCTTCTAGAACTC
This sequence comes from Oreotragus oreotragus, assembly GCA_006410675.1. Classification (NCBI taxonomy): domain Eukaryota; kingdom Metazoa; phylum Chordata; class Mammalia; order Artiodactyla; family Bovidae; genus Oreotragus; species Oreotragus oreotragus. The sequence goes on along the minus strand of SJYX01013513.1, from coordinate 11,282 downwards.
GGTTCTAAATTGTTGTCGACACTCAAAAAGGACTTTATCAGTTTTCAGTTGGTTAGCCATGCATTACCCTCATGATAATAAGTTTATGTAAAATTTTGTTCTTTTAGAAATAGGCCCTATTATATTTTCTAGCAATTAAGGAATGTGCCGTGTTCACAGAAAGCACAGAAAGAGGGAGTGTGTGTTTTGTCGATATTTCCACATGTAGATAACTTGACTTTATCAGTTCTTTTGTGTGGAGGTGGGAGCAATACAGACTTTTACTTTTTTCGTGTTGTAAAATTTACATAACATAAAAATGACCATTTTAACCGTTTTTAAGTATACAGTTAAGTGACGTGTGAAGTGCATTTGCAGTGTCATACAGCCGCTGTCTATCTCCCAAACTTGTTCATCTGCCTAGACTGAAACTCTACTAATTAAACACCACTCCACGCCTCCTCTCTTCCCACCCCCGGTCTCCTCCATTCTGCTTTCAGTCCCTTGCGCTTGACTCTTGTATACAACTCACATAAGTGGAATCATACAATATTTGTCCTTTTTTTTCTGGCTTATTTCACTTCACTGAATGGCTTTCCTTTTCACTTGGTATAATGCCTCCATGCTGTAGCGTGTATNACCCCCGGTCTCCTCCATTCTGCTTTCAGTCCCTTGCGCTTGACTCTTGTATACAACTCACATAAGTGGAATCATACAATATTTGTCCTTTTTTTTCTGGCTTATTTCACTTCACTGAATGGCTTTCCTTTTCACTTGGTATAATGCCTCCATGCTGTAGCGTGTATCAGGATTGAAGCTGAATAATATTCAACTATTTGTATAGATAGACCACATTTTGTTATCCCTTTAGCCTTCAATGAATGCTTTTTATAATTTGTGTACTTCCATAGTGTAGTTTTTACTTCTAAGAAAAGCTTTCTGTTAAAAAAAAAGATTGTGAATTTTTAAAAATAAAATTATATATAAGAATAGACCAAACCATCTGTCAAAGCTGTTAAACTATTTCCTGTTTTGTCAGTTGAAGTATTTTTAAAGTTGTTACGGTCTACTGTCTCATCAATAGCCTTAAAAATTGAAGAATTACAAGAAGCTTTACGGAAGAAAGAAGAGGAGATGAAGCAAATGGAAGAACGGTACAAGAAATACCTGGAGAAAGCCAAAAGCGTAAGTGTGAGTCGGCGGGTCTCACTGCTTTCCGATCGTGGTTCACTGACGTCTCGTGATACACGCCTGAACCATGACCTCTCAGACCACGAGGAGACCGGACCAAAAGCGCCTGAGCAGGAGGCGGTGACCGAAACGGTGCCCCCGCCCCGGGCTGCTTCCGATTATCAAGAGGAAAGCACCTTTCCATGCAGGAGAGGAGGGATAGCCCTCACCTCGCCTAATAGTTCACGTTAGCTGCGAAGCAGCTCCCCTGGTGTCCAGTCGTTAAGACTCCACACTTCCAAGGCCGGGGGCGTGGGTTCAATCCCTGGTCGGGGAACTAAGACCCACGTGCCGCACTGTGCGGCCCAAACAAAAGGATGGGCTGCATGCCCCGGGAGGACCAACCTCTGCCTCCCGAGGAGCCTCAGCCGTGGTCAGCCTGGGTCTCAACTGGCTTCTGGGCCCAGCTGGCAGTCCCCAGGGAGAATGAGGTTATTGGAGCCAGTCAAATAAATTACCTTTAGAAAGTCATTGGATAAATCCAGATTTGGGGATGAAAATCCATGTTATGAAAAGTAGAACTAGGCATTGGAGTGGAGGGGGAGCCTAAGAAGTCTGTGTTAAAGGAAATGCGGTTTCACTCTTCTGCTCTTTCAGGTATTCTATAGACTTGATCGTTTTTCTGCAGGCTTGACTGGTTTTGATAGTAAAACTGTTGGGCCAAAAAGACCCTTCCCGGAAGCCCGCAGGTGTCCCAGCTAGACTTGTGTCCCCCACCCAAGTACAAACCCCAGCCTCTGGCAGAGGAGACGGTCATAGTGACTGGCATGTGGACATCGAGCCCCGTTCCCTGTTCACACATCTGGTCAGAGGCAGAGGCCCCTGAGTCAAGTCAGAGGACCAGAAAGGGGAAGACTGCCATCAGTCGTGTCTACTGTACTGTGATTGATGAATTTTAAGCCAGAATTACTTCTTGTAATGGACTCTTTCACTTAATTTTAAATTTTTCTATAATTAAAGGTTGTAACAATGGAACATCATTTCATACATTCAAATTTTAAAGTATTCTCATGAGATAGCTTTGGACTCTCATAACGTTTATCTTTTTTTTTTTTTTTTTAATTGCTGCTGTAGATGTTACACACTGTAGACTTGAGACTTAAATTTTTTTGTTCTATTCCTTTTTGCAGGTTATCCGTACTTTAGATCCTAAACAAAATCAAGGAGCAGCACCAGAAATACAAGCTCTTAAAAATCAGCTCCAGGAGCGGGACCGGCAGTTCCATTCATTGGAGGTAGTTTGATATGATAAGACATTTGATTTTTTTATTTTTGATTCTAGAAACCTTGCTGTGTACAGTCTCCACATCTGTGGGGCACAGTTACCGAAGTCTGTGGATGCATAAGTCCCTTGTAGACAGTGGCGAATGTGGTTATTTGCATACAGTCTCTGCACATCATCCGTGTGCTCTAAACCATCTCCAGATTAGTTATGCAAGATCTTCCCTGGTTGTTCAGGCAGTAACGAATCTGCCTGCAGTGTGATACCTAATGCAGTGTGAATGCTATGGATTTTTTTGTCTGTTTTTTTCTATTTCGGAATATATGGCTTTTTCTTTGTTTTTGTCATTGTTTAGTCACTAAGTTGTGTCCAACTCTTTGTGACCCCTGACCTCATGGATTGTAGCCCCCCACGCTCCTCTGTCCACGGAATCTCTCCGGCAAGAACACTAGAGTGGGTTGCTGTTTCCTTCTCCAGGGGATCTTCCCGACCGAGGGATGGAACCCGTGTCTCTTGCCTTAGCAGGAGGGTTCTTTACCACTGAGCCACCTGGGAAGCCCTGTGTTTTCTGTTTTGGGCCTGGAGTGGGTTGACTGTGGATGTGGACCCTGTGGATATAGAGGGCCGGCTGCACAGCTGTGCCCATGAATTTAGACGGGCATGAACTGGGTTTTTACTAATGTTGAATGTTTTTCACGTTTACATGCTTACATGTGCTTGCTTTTTAGAAAGAATATGAGAAAACAAAGAGTCAAAGAGAGATGGAAGAGAAATATATTGTCAGTGCCTGGTACAACATGGTAAGAAAATGACACGTCAAAGCACTTTGCCAAGTTCAATGAATATGTATTATTTGTTACACTCCCTTTAGTGTAGAAGTCCTTCTACTGAATGAATCCGAAAAGTAATTGCTGCCCTAACACACACTAACAAAACCCTAACGCTGATCTTAGAGCCAGACAGCAGATACAAGAATCCCCCGTAAACGGGGTTAGAACACTGTGGGTGCTGTCCTGAAGGATGGAAAAATTTCTGTCTCTCAGAACCGTTTGTCCTTGGGCATAGTGACTTCAGTCATATCTAAACGCAGATGGAGTAGGGTTTTTTTTGTGGGACTGTTTCAGTGGCTTTGCAGGACTGGTTTTTATAACAAAGATAGTTTAATTGTCTCACAGGGTTTGGTAAATGTTCAGTGTGGGACCCTGAACAAATGCAGGCTTTGAAATTGAATTTTCCAACACAAAAAAATGTTCGTATGGCAGGGGGAAATAAATGCTCACCAGCATTTTGACTTTCAGTAAGATTTTTCCAGATACGAAGAACTATGGATTTTGACGAATGCTGTACCTTTTTTTCAATATTTTTTTCCTAGACCTTTCATCTTCTTTTTAATAACTTATTTCGTTTGGGGCTGCATCGGGTTTTTGTTGCAGGGTGGGCTTTTCTCTAGCTGCAGTGAGGGGGGTGGGAGGTTCTCTGTATTTGCGGGGCGCAGGCTGCTTACTGCAGCGGCTTCTCGTTGGGAGCACAGACTCCAGGGCCCGTGGGCTCAGTCGCTGCAGTTCCCAGGCTCTAGAGCACAGACTCAGCAGTTGTGGCACACNTGAAGCCCGCAGGTGTCCCAGCTAGACTTGTGTCCCCCACCCAAGTACAAACCCCAGCCTCTGGCAGAGGAGACGGTCACAGTGACTGGCATGTGGACATCGAGCCCCGTTCCCTGTTCACACATCTGGTCAGAGGCAGAGGCCCCTGAGTCAAGTCAGAGGACCAGAAAGGGGAAGACTGCCATCAGTCGTGTCTACTGTACTGTGATTGATGAATTTTAAGCCAGAATTACTTCTTGTAATGGACTCTTTCACTTAATTTTAAATTTTTCTATAATTAAAAGTTGTAACAATGGAACATCATTTCATACATTCAAATTTTAAAGTATTCTCATGAGATAGCTTTGGACTCTCATAACGTTTATCTTTTTTTTTTTTTTTTTAATTGCTGCTGTAGATGTTACACACTGTAGACTTGAGACTTAAATTTTTTTGTTCTATTCCTTTTTGCAGGTTATCCGTACTTTAGATCCTAAACAAAATCAAGGAGCAGCACCAGAAATACAAGCTCTTAAAAATCAGCTCCAGGAGCGGGACCGGCAGTTCCATTCATTGGAGGTAGTTTGATATGATAAGACATTTGATTTTTTTATTTTTGATTCTAGAAACCTTGCTGTGTACAGTCTCCACATCTGTGGGGCACAGTTACCGAAGTCTGTGGATGCATAAGTCCCTTGTAGACAGTGGCGAATGTGGTTATTTGCATACAGTCTCTGCACATCATCCGTGTGCTCTAAACCATCTCCAGATTAGTTATGCAAGATCTTCCCTGGTTGTTCAGGCAGTAACGAATCTGCCTGCAGTGTGATACCTAATGCAGTGTGAATGCTATGGATTTTTTTGTCTGTTTTTTTCTATTTCGGAATATATGGCTTTTTCTTTGTTTTTGTCATTGTTTAGTCACTAAGTTGTGTCCAACTCTTTGTGACCCCTGACCTCATGGATTGTAGCCCCCCACGCTCCTCTGTCCACGGAATCTCTCCGGCAAGAACACTAGAGTGGGTTGCTGTTTCCTTCTCCAGGGGATCTTCCCGACCGAGGGATGGAACCCGTGTCTCTTGCCTTAGCAGGAGGGTTCTTTACCACTGAGCCACCTGGGAAGCCCTGTGTTTTCTGTTTTGGGCCTGGAGTGGGTTGACTGTGGATGTGGACCCTGTGGATATAGAGGGCCGGCTGCACAGCTGTGCCCATGAATTTAGACGGGCATGAACTGGGTTTTTACTAATGTTGAATGTTTTTCACGTTTACATGCTTACATGTGCTTGCTTTTTAGAAAGAATATGAGAAAACAAAGAGTCAAAGAGAGATGGAAGAGAAATATATTGTCAGTGCCTGGTACAACATGGTAAGAAAATGACACGTCAAAGCACTTTGCCAAGTTCAATGAATATGTATTATTTGTTACACTCCCTTTAGTGTAGAAGTCCTTCTACTGAATGAATCCGAAAAGTAATTGCTGCCCTAACACACACTAACAAAACCCTAACGCTGATCTTAGAGCCAGACAGCAGATACAAGAATCCCCCGTAAACAGGGTTAGAACACTGTGGGTGCTGTCCTGAAGGATGGAAAAATTTCTGTCTCTCAGAACATTTGTCCTTGGGCATAGTGACTTCAGTCATATCTAAACGCAGATGGAGTAGGGTTTTTTTTGTGGGACTATTTCAGTGGCTTTGCAGGACTGGTTCTTATAACAAAGATAGTTTAATTGTCTCACAGGGTTTGGTAAATGTTCAGTGTGGGACCCTGAACAAATGCAGGCTTTGAAATTGAATTTTCCAACACACAAAAAATGTACGTATGGCAGGGGGAAATAAATGCTCACCAGCATTTTGACTTTCAGTAAGATTTTTCCAGATATGAAGAGCTATGGATTTTGACGAATGCTGTACTTTTTTNGTTCAGTGTGGGACCCTGAACAAATGCAGGCTTTGAAATTGAATTTTCCAACACACAAAAAATGTACGTATGGCAGGGGGAAATAAATGCTCACCAGCATTTTGACTTTCAGTAAGATTTTTCCAGATATGAAGAGCTATGGATTTTGACGAATGCTGTACTTTTTTTTCAATATTTTTTTCCTAGACCTTTCATCTTCTTTTTAATAACTTATTTCGTTTGGGGCTGCATCGGGTCTTTGTTGCAGGGTGGGCTTTTCTCTAGCTGCAGTGAAGGGGGTGGGAGGTTCTCTGTGTTTGCGGGGCACAGGCTGCTTACTGCAGTGGCTTATCGTTGGGAGCACAGACTCCAGGGCCCATGGGCTCAGTCGCTGCAGTTCCCAGGCTCTAGAGCACAGACTCAGCAGTTGTGGCACACGGGCTGAGTTGCCCCGCAGCATGTGGGATCTCCCCGGACCAGGGATCGAGCCCATGTCTCCTGCATTGACAGGCGGATTCTTTACCACCGAGCCAACCAGGGAAGCCCTTCTTTTTCTTTTTCTTCTTCCTAACATGACCACTTTTGCCTTTTTAAGATGTGAGTTTAGTTGCCTGAGACAGATTCCTTTCCCCCATATCCATTTGACCCTGTAGTTGGGTTCGTGATACGATACCATTTTACAATTATAATTGTAAACTATACCATTTTACAGTTACAGTTGGTACTGTGTCTTAAAGGTTAGTGTCCCAGGTCTGCTAATAGTGTGATTTGAGCTTTTGTCAGAAATACACACAATTTTATGCCATGTCCACATTTATATTTATTTGCCTTGGTTAAAGCTACATATTTAAGATTTTATCCTAATTTTAAAAAAGAAAAGAAGGAATCTTACTGAGTTTATGGTACCACTACTGTTAATATAGATTAATTGAAAATATTTAAAAAATAAGAAAAAACTATATTTAAGGGAGGTCTCTGGGAACTGGTCCTGACTCCACCCATGCTGTTTCCTCTCTGTCCTCCGTCAGGGTTAGTTAGCAGCAGCCTTGGAGCTCGGTCCCTCAGTCCTTCCTAGTGATTTCATATAGCCGATTGATTTTTATGACTTCACATATTATGGGACCAAACTGACTTACTCCGTGATATGGTATTAAAGAAGAATCCTACTGATAGTTTTCAACTCCACAGAGAATGAAGGGATATCTCCCAGTAGGATCTCACAAGTTATGTTCAGATAAGACAGCTGGGAAAGCTTCATAGGGCGTCCCTGGTGGCTCAGTGGTAAAGAAGCCACCTGCCAGCGCGGGAGACCTGGGTTCAATCCCTGGGCCGGGAAGATCTCCTGGAGAAGGAAATGGCAGCCCACTCTAGTATTCTTGCCTAGAGAATTCCATGGACAGAGGAGCCTGGTGGGCTACAGTCCATGGAGTCACAAAGAGTTGGATGTAACTAAGTGATTAAAGCAACAACAACAAAAACTTCATATATACATTCAGAAAGTTCTGCATCTCAGACAACCAAAGTGGAAATGAAGGGGATGAGTAGCTTAGTACCTGGTGAAAGGCATTAAGTATCTCAGAGAATGGCCTTGTGATGGATCCTGAGATCTTAAACATTCTATCAAGAAGTTGAATAAGTTGTTTCGATTATGAAAGTTTAAAAAAAAAAGGTATATTTTAAATAAAATATAATTATTAATGTAATTCCATGGACAGAGGAGCCTGGTGGGCTACAGTCCATGGAGTCACAAAGAGTTGGATGTAACTAAGTGATTAAAGCAACAACAACAAAAACTTCATATATACATTCAGAAAGTTCTGCATCTCAGACAACCAAAGTGGAAATGAAGGGGATGAGTAGCTTAGTACCTGGTGAAAGGCACTAAATATCTCAGAGAATAGCCTTGTGATGGATCCTGAGATCTTAAACATTCTATCAAGAAGTTGAATAAGTTGTTTTGATTATGAAAATTTTTTTAAAAAGGTATATTTTAAATAAAATATAATTATTAATATATGTAGGCAAATCAGTAGGTTAAATATTACCAATAGATTATTTGTCCATTTTCTTCAGATCCTTAAATGGTTTAGTTTCAAACTGAGTGAAAAGCACATCCTGGATTTTCTCATTGGGAAAATGGAGGATGTTGTGTCCTTGGGCCTGCCTAAAACGCTGAGCCCTGACCCCTGTTGCTGTGGAGCTGACCGATGACGGGCGGTGTAGCTCGTCTTCTGTGCTGGTTGCCCAGCTCCTCTGGGCGTCTCTGTGCCTCTCCTTCTGGCCCCGGTCCTTTCGCCTCCTTGTCGCCAGCATCTACTTGGCTCCTGTCGTCTTGTCTGCAGTCACTGTGGCTCCTCCCGTTTCTCTGGCCAGGGTTCTCCCCAGCTCGTTCAGTGAGCACCGAGGCCATCTTTCCCCATCTGCTCAGAGTGCTCACTGTTGGCTCCTCCCAGTTTAGAGAGGGCCGCAGCCTGCCTCCCTCCTGTTGGGAGGTCCTGGGCCCGGCGGGTGGGCTCCTCTCCAGTCCTCAGGAAAGACCCCTGCGCTCAGTGGGCCCTCTGCCGGGGGCCGTCAGGAGCTTCCCTTAACTTGAGAACACAAGTCTGCCTGGGAAGAGAAGCAGCGCGGTGGTACGTATTACACCTGGTGTGACCCTCCGCCTTCACAAAGGACAGGTGCTGTGTGGCCTTCTGTTCTACCTGAACCCTGTGATTTCCGTTCCCCCACGTGAATCAGCTGCCACCAATCAACTGCCTTTTTTCTGCCTTGGAAAATCACTTTATACATCTGATCTGAAAGGGAAGGGTGTATGATTTCGTGTGGGTGATGTAATTCCCAAGATCCATCTCTTATCTCCCGTCTGGATTATTGTAAATTCAGAAAATTCAGCCTTCATTTCTCTACAGGAAGATTTGTACCTAATTGTTGGAACTAAAATGTCTCTAAGACCGTAATCTGTAATGAAGAGAATTGCAGATTGAATCGTGCCTTTTGACCCCATGTAACAAATTCTGCATGGTCATTTTCCCCTGTGAAAGTGTTTTCCCCTGTTTTCTGATGACTTCTTTTCCCCGTGATGTAGGGGATGACTCTGCACAAAAAGGCGGCTGAAGACAGGCTTGCTAGCACAGGGTCGGGGCAGTCGTTCCTGGCGAGGCAGAGGCAGGCCACCAGCACGCGGAGGTCTTACCCGGGCCACGTCCAGCCGGCCACCGCAAGGTAGACAAGTCCCGCCGCTGGGATAAAAACACCCGCGTTCAACACACATGTCACGGCGTTTCAGGAAATTCAGCCAGCTTGTATCTCGTCTCTATTTTATGTTACCATTTAGTTGTCTCATTTGAGGACTTTCTCTTCTGTATCTATGATGCTTTAGTTTCTCAGCCCTTTATTTTGTAGTCCAGTCAGTTCCTTTTAATGTGCCAAAAACTTTTTAAACGCCCAATTAAAGGTGTTGTATATTAGTGTAGTACTTTTCTTTGTACGAAAATGTCCTTTCCCCAACGGTGTAGGCTTTGTAATGAATTAGATTTTCTGCCAATAATTGATATACAGTTTATATTCTTTATCGTGCCTCTGTGTTACCATGCTTTCTAAGAATGTCTTTGTTTAAAGGGAATTAATCTTTTTATGATGTATTAATCTGTGTTTTCCAGTTGTTTTCCAAATGCACTTCAAATAACTTACATATTTACTATATAAAATGGTTGGCAAGTGCACTTTTTGCAAAGACATAAATACATCGGCAGAGGTGCTAATCAGCTCTCACCCAAGGCACCTGAGAGAATTATTTAGAGGGGAAAAACGAGTTTTCACATTGTTTTATAGGAAATTAAATTTGTCTGAAGATTTGGAAACTATTTTTAAAACATAAATAGAATTTCATTATTTCCTGCTATATTGTTTGCTGGCAGAAGTGAATGTGTTGGTTAGGCTATTCGGGGAGAAGTTACAGAAGAAAAAAAATCAGGCAGTACATTATTTTTTTCTTTTTTTTCTTGTTTTGGAATATCACAGTAACTGAGGATCAGATTTTAGCAATGGGGATAACACTGAATTTCAACCACCTTCCACGTCTAAATGATTTATTTTTTATATACTTAGGAGTCACAGATAGCCTTACCTTCAGGGTAATTTCCTTGCTGACTTGCACCTCATTTGTCTTACTTATTCCTTAATATAGACCCTTCTATTTCTCACTAGTTCCTAATACTTAACATCTTAATATCCGTCATTAAGATCAGTAAGTGACTTCCTGTGTGTGACATTTATGACAGGTCTCTTTCTTAATTCTGGGGACGAGTCTAAGAATTTGCTGCCGAGCAGATTCTCTCTTGGGTATTTGGTTGCCCCAAAGTGCTTACATTTGTTGACAGATTATAAACTGTTTATTTACATTGATGAATAGCTATCAAGTAACAGAGATTATGAAGCACTTTGACTATATAAGGTGCTATATAAATGCAAAATATCATTCATTTGAACATGAAATGTCTCTGGCTCGCTTTCCATATTGGCTTAAGTATTTGGTCCCAAATTATATTAAATATATTCCCCTCCAGCCTTTCTCTTGCACCACAGCCCATTTTTTAAAAGCAAAAATTTACTAAAATTAGGTTGATCGTTGTTTGGTTTTGGTTTTAGATAGGTTACCTATTAAGAAGATTGTATTTCATGTATTTGCTGTTTGGAAGTTCAGGTTTCATTTAGATTTGTATTTTAAATATAAATGAGTGACTTTAAATCAAGCTAAATGTACTTAAGAATTTTCAGAAACTATGTTTGAATGTCTGATTTTAAATCCTTATTTCCTTTTTTTAAGAAAATGGACTTAAAATTATTTTAGGTGTTTTCATTTGTCCTCGGAAACTGTACCTGAAGAAAGGTATTAGAAAGCGTGCAGGAATGACTCCATGCATTGAGCTAATTTTTTACATTAAGTACAGAAGTCTGAGCTCAGTGTGGATGCCTCCACCTGTTACGAAGAAAAGCGGGAGGACTTAGCAGTGAAGGACAGAACCACGTGAGTAGGTGCATCCTGGGGCTTCTGGAGGCTGGGCAGACCCAAGCCCATAGAATGTTTTGACAATAAAAGGTTAAAATCCACCACTTTCCATCCCCTTATTTCACAAATTAGAGAACGGATCCAGCTGTTTTAAAATAAGGCATGAACACGAACCTTGGTAAAAACTGAAACTGATAAATACACCTGCAGAATAAGATAGACTAAACCCAGAGTCCCTGAGCTGTTTCTTACGTGGACTCTATCCCATGAGATAAGGAGTTTTCATTTTAATTCTCTATTTGCTAGCCCCGTCCTGGCCTCCTACCCACCCACTTACCAGATTTGTTTCTCTACATGGGAAAGT
>SJYX01013512.1:197481-231384 GCA_006410675.1 Oreotragus oreotragus | reverse complement strand
TAGCAAAAACTAAGCAAATTAAAGTAAAAGAATTTTAATCATTATTTAGAAAACATTTTCCCTTTTAACTATACATTATTTCGCACAAGATATGATCTGTACAAGGAGCTGCTCTAATGATTATCCTATCCAGTGCTCTGGGGTAGGTACCTTTTTGTTCAAAAATCTACTATCCCAAGCCACATGGTAGCTCAGTTCTTTAAGACTTTCTCTAACTAAATCACAGTGAAACTTTTGTTCATATCCTATAATATAGTTTAGTCTTTACTTGATACTAGCTCATCATTACATAATAAGTCTGCCAATGTTTTTTTTCCTCTTTATACCATGTACTGCTGTGCTGTGCCAAGTCACTTCAGTCCTGTCTGACCGTGACCCTATGGACTGTAACCCGCCAGGCTCCCCTGTCCATGGGATTCTCTAGGCAAGAATACTGGAGTGAGTTGCCATACTGCCATGCCTTCCTCCAGGGGATCTTCCCAACTCAGGGACTGAACCCGTGTCTCTTACATCTCCTTCATTGTCAGGTTTGTTCTTTCACCACTAGTACCACTTGGGGAGGCCCCATTATACTAGAGGAATTAAATATAATATATGATATATATATATATATATATGTTTCCTGTTAAAATATCATCTTATTAAAAGTTTTGTTAAAATATTTTTCAATTTAAATGTCTNACTCAGGGACTGAACCCGTGTCTCTTACATCTCCTTCATTGTCAGGTTTGTTCTTTCACCACTAGTACCACTTGGGGAGGCCCCATTATACTAGAGGAATTAAATATAATATATGATATATATATATATATATATGTTTCCTGTTAAAATATCATCTTATTAAAAGTTTTGTTAAAATATTTTTCAATTTAAATGTCTTTACTCCAAAAGAATTATTTTTACAAAGTAAAAGAAAGTACTGTAAATATACAATGGTATAGTCAAAATCACTGCAGATGGTGATTGCAGCCATGAAATTAAAAGACACCTACTCCTTGGAAGGAAAGTTATGATAAACCTAGACAGCATATTAAAAAGCAGAGACATTACTTTGTCAACAAAGGTCTGTCTAGTCAAGGCTATGGTTTTTCCAGTAGTCATATATGGATGTGAGAGTTGGACTATAAAGAAAGCTGAGCATTGAAGAATTGATGCTTTTGAACTATGGTGTTGGAGAAGACTTTTGAGAGTCCCTTGGACAGCAAGGAGATCCAACCAATCCATCCTAAAGGAAATCAGTCCTAGGTGTTCATTGGAAAGACTGATGTTGAAGCTGAAACTCCAATACTTTGGCCACGTGATGAAAAGAGCTGACTCATTTGCAGGTAAAGATTGAGGGCAGGAGGAGAAGGGGACAACAGAGGATGAGATGGTTGGATGGCATCACCGACTCAGTGGACATGGGTTTGGGTAGACTCCGGCAGTTGATGATGTACAGAAAGGCATGGTGTGCTGTGATTCATGGGGTCACAAAGAGCTGGACATGACTGAGCAGCTGAACTGACTGACAATGGTATAGGTAGAAAAATTAAATTAGTTTGTCAGTCTCTGTTTCTCCAGGTATATTTTAAGCATTTGAGATTAGGGATAGTGATTTACCCAATTTTGATCATTCACATACTGAGCAAATGTTTATTGAATGCTAACTATTCATCACATTTATATTACAGAAGCATCACTCTAAAACAATATTGGGTATTGGTTCCTGGAGGCAGGTTGTTGTTCAGTCACTAAGTCGTGTCTGACTTTTTGTGACCCCATGGACTGCAGCACACCAGGCTTCCCTGTCCTTCACTGTATCCTGAGTTTGTTCAAGCTCATGTCTATTGAGTTGGTGATGCCATCCAACCATCTCATCCTCTGGCGCACTCTTCTCTGACTGCCCTCGTCTTTCCCAGTATCAAGGTCATTTCCAAAGAGTTGCCTGTTCACATCAGGTAGCCAAAGTATTGGGGCTTTAGCTTCAACATCAGTCCTTCCAGTGAGTATTCAGGGATGATTTCCTTCAGGATTGACTGTTGGTGTGCTGTGATTCATGGGGTCACAAAGAGCTGGACATGACTGAGCAGCTGAACTGACTGACAATGGTATAGGTAGAAAAATTAAATTAGTTTGTCAGTCTCTGTTTCTCCAGGTATATTTTAAGCATTTGAGATTAGGGATAGTGATTTACCCAATTTTGATCATTCACATACTGAGCAAATGTTTATTGAATGCTAACTATTCATCACATTTATATTACAGAAGCATCACTCTAAAACAATATTGGGGATTGGTTCCTGGAGGCAGGTTGTTGTTCAGTCACTAAGTCGTGTCTGACTTTTTGTGACCCCATGGACTGCAGCACACCAGGCTTCCCTGTCCTTCACTGTATTCTGAGTTTGTTCAAGCTCATGTCTATTGAGTTGGTGATGCCATCCAACCATCTCATCCTCTGGCGCACTCTTCTCTGACTGCCCTCAGTCTTTCCCAGTATCAAGGTCATTTCCAAAGAGTTGCCTGTTCACATCAGGTAGCCAAAGTATTGGGGCTTTAGCTTCAACATCAGTCCTTCCAGTGAGTATTCAGGGATGATTTCCTTCAGGATTGACTGATTTGATCTTGCAGTCCAATGGACTTTCAAGAGTCTTCTCCAGCACCGCAATTTGAAAGCATCAGTTCTTCAGTGCTCAGCCTTCTACGTGGTCCAGCTCTCACATTCATAAATGACTACTGGAAAAACCAGAGCTTTGACTAGATGGACCTTTGTCAGCAAAGTGATGCTTTTTACTTCCAAGGAGCAAGTGTCTTTTAATTTCATGGCTGCATTCACCATCTGCAATGATTTTGGAGCCCCCCAAAATAAAATATGCCACTGTTTCCACTTTTTATCCACAAAATGATGGGACTAGATGCCATGATATTAGTTTTTTGAATGTTAAGTTTTAAGACGGCTTTTTTACTCCCCTCTTTGACCCTCATCAAGAGGCTATTTAGTTCTTCTTTGCTTTCTGTCATTAGAGTGGTATCATCTGCATGTCTGAGATTGTTGATATTTATCCCAGCAATCTTGATTCCAGCTTGTGATTCATCCAGCCCGGCATTTCTCATGGAGTACTCTGCATATAAGTTAAATAAGCAGGGTGTCAATATACAGCCTTGTTGTTCTCATTTCTCAATTTGGAAACAGTTCTTTGTTCCATGTCTGATTCTAACTGTTGCTTCTTGACCATACAGATTTCTCAAGAGGCAGGTAAGGTGGTCTGGTATTACCATTTATTTAAGAATTTTCCACAGTTGTGATCCACACAGTCAAAGGCTTTAGCATAGTCAATGAAGCAGAAGTAGATGTTTTTTTTCTGGAATTCCCTTGGTTTTTCTATGCTCTATGGGTTGTTTGCAGTTTGATCTCTGGTTCCCCTGCCTTTTTAAATTCAGCTTGTACATATGAAAGTTCTGGGTTGCCATCCTCTTGACAAGACTGAAAATTTGGAGAACTGTCAAGATCATAAATCTGATTAGGAAATGATGAACGTCTGAGCCAAGGTAAGTACGTGAGGATGGAGTGGAGTGTGGAAATGTTTATAAATAAAATTAGGTAGAATGTTGTACAAATTTGAGATGTAAGTGTTATTCTAGACTCCTCAATTTTCTCTCCACTCTTGTATAGCACACTTCACTGGAGCAGATGCCACTTAGACAGAATTAAACTATGAGAAATTCTTTTTGAGTAAGGGTAAAGAATAAGATCCAATCAGTTCATTCTAAAGGAGATCAGTCTTGGGTGTTCTCTGGAAAGATATGCTAAAGCTGAAACTCCAATACTTTGGCCACCTCATGCAAAGAGTTGACTCATTGGAAAAGACTCTGATGCTGGGAGGGATTGGGGGCAAGAGGAGAAGGGGATGACAGGGGATGAAATGGCTGGATAGCATCACCAACTGGATGGATGTGAGTGTCAGTGAACTCCAGGAGTTGGTGATGGACAGGGAGGCCTGGTGTGCTGCAATTCATGGGGTCGCAAAGAGTTGGACACGATTGGGCAACTGAACTGAACTGAAAGAATAAGAATTCATTTTGGATTCTTTCATGCTCCCATGGGACATCTGAATGGAGATATTCTGCTCTGGCCCCTCTGGCCCATGTATGGATCCATGCAAGAGGAGGGGGATGCTTGGCTCGATTCCTTAAGTTTTTAGGATAAATTCAGCTCCTAAAGACACCTCATATGGAGTTGCTTAGAAAATTTAAGCTCTTCAAACATGTAAATGTACCTTAACACATATATCTTTTATTTGCCTTTCATACTTTTAACTTCTGATTGCACTTTTCGAAAAGAGGGCAACCTATATAAAGTTAGACTTTGTTATTGTAGATTTGCTGATCAAAACCAGAGGAAAAGTGTGTTTACCAGAGAAGAATATAGACAATAGCAAGAGAAAAGCATTAGGAATGGAATATGGGGAATTCATTTTATTCTTAAAACCTAAAAAAAAAGTTATCATTTATTTTTTAAATTTGTTTCCAAAAGAAGAATTTGAAAGTTAAAGAAAGGTCCCAGAGAAGGTAGAAAAAATTACATAACCACCATCTCAAACACTACCACTATTAAAATAGTTCTGTATAGATGCTTCTGACTTTTTCCCTCACATTTAAAGGTTTTTTTTTTTTTTTTTTTGTATTTAACACCATTTGAAGTGGGAATAATTGGAGGAAAAGGAATCTCTGAAGATCGTTGGAAGGATGTGAGAGCAGAAACAAGAAAGAATGGTAGAGAACATCACTGGAGAAGCTAAGGGAAGAAATATTGACTCATCAATACTGCCAACATGACTGCTATTTTATTTCATAATTAGAAAGTTTTCAGTTATTTTAGGTAGAGCAGTTTAATGGGAAAGGTGATTTTATGGCTTAGTTGGTTAAATCTGCAGGCTGTTTTCATTAAACAGTGCTTTCGGCATATGGTTGTTTTGTTCAGTCATAAAGTACACGAACATGCCCCAAATCTAAAGACCTGCAGAAGTCATACAACAAAGAATCTAGAAAAGATGAACAAATTACTAATCTTTTCCAGAAAAAAAAATCAGAAAAACAAAATAATTCATAATATTAACAAACCATTTCATGACTTCATTAACTCAGTTTTTCTGGATATTATTTTAAGTTTCTGTATATATTTCTCATGCGGAGAACACCATTAACATAGTGGTTCTGACGAAGAGATCCTTCATTCAACATGCAAGTCACAGTAAAACATGAATAGTGTTTTTCATGTAAATTCAGACTGTCAGATCAAAAAAAGTGACATGTTAAGGTATGCGAGCACACAAGAATTTTGTTACAAAGGATAGTTTGAAGAGACTTTTGATTCCATTCTTCAAAGTGTGAATAACTGTAATTTCTTAATTTAGCTAACATATTCTTATCTTTTTAGATTGGAAAACCCTAGGTATCAAGCTAAGAAACTCAAATATAGCATTTTATTTTCTTTCTTGCTTGTGAGTCTTGCTTTGAAGACGTATTAATTACTTTTTCTCTTTCCTTTGCTAGAAAAGGTTTTTCTTGAAGTGAAAAGTTTTATTCACTTAAATTATATAATTTATTTTATGATTATGTGTACAGATTTGTTCCCCTGGCAGCACCTCCTGAATATTAGGGAATGTTGCTATCTCTGTATCACTATTACCTCCTTGCTCAGAAGGAAAAAAGGACAATTTGAAAGATTATCATTTTAAATCAAAGTATAGTTGAGTTACAATATTGTGTAGTTTCAGATACATTGCAAAGTAATTTATATATATACAATATGTATATACATGTGTTTATATTCTTTTTCAGATTACTTTCCATTATAGGCTATTACAAGATTTTGAATATAGTTCCCTTGCTATACAATAATGGTTCCCTGGTGGCTCAGACAGTAAAGCATCTGCCTGCAATGCAGGAGACCCGGGTTCGATCCCAGGGTTGGGAAGATCCCCTGGAGAAGGAAATTGTAACCCACTCCAGTACTCTTGTCTGGAAAATTCCATGGATGAAGGAGCTTGGTAAACTACAGTTCATGGTATTGCAAACAGATGGACTTGACTGAACAACTCCACTGGTTCACTGGTTATTACTCATCTGTTTTATATACAGTGAAAAGTGAAAGTGTTAGTCTCTCAGTCATGTCTGAGTCTTTGCAATCCCATGGACTATAGCCCAGACAATTCCAATCCCATGGAATTCTCCAGACAAGAATACTGGAGTGAGTTGCCATTCCCTTCTCCAGGTGCTCTTCCCAACCCGTGAGTTGAACTAGGGTCTCCTTCACTGCAGGCAGATTCTTTGCCAGTTGAGTACTTTGTGTCTGTTAATCCCGTACTCCTAATTTATCTCTCCCTTATTCTTTCCCTTTGATAACCATATATTTGTTTTCTATGTCTTTGAGTCTGTTTCTGTTTTGTAAATAAGTTTATTTGTATTATTTTTAAAGATTCCACATATAAGTGACATCATTGACAGGTTTTTAATCATAGATGACTCAAGAATAAAATGATAGCCAAGAGATGTTTGTGATGCTTGATAGTTTTCCCTAAATAACATATTTTTGGTGCATATGTTTTTCTGATTATTTGCTTTGTTACATATTTTGGAAATATTTTGTCCATTCGAAAGAAAACTGGAAACATGTTTCCTCAGATCCAGGCATGTGAGTCTAAGGTGCTTGGAATTTTAGTTGACTGCAATGGAGAAAAAAATAGATATGCAGTATGAACTTGCCTTTTAATGAAATTACCACATTTTTACTTTGATTCAAGAATTATCATTTTTATATTTATTTTATTTTTAAAAAACAATGGAAGTTGGAAAGCTTTTAAGAGTATGCATATTCCTGACTAAGGTAGTGCTCTGTGGGCCTACTTGACAAGGCAAGTGTGAAAGTATTAGTTGTTCAGTCATGTCTGACTCTTTGTGACCTCATGGACTGTAGCCCACCAGGTTTCTCTGTTCATGGGATTTCCTAGGAAAGAATACTGAAGTGGATTTCCATTCCCTTCTCCAAGGGATCTTTCTGACACAGGGATTGAACTCTGGTCTCTCGTATTGCAGGCAGATTCTTATTTGATAAGGGAGATGATGCCAATGGGCTTCCCTGGTGGCTCAGTTGGTAAAGAATCTGCCTGCAATATGGGAGACCTGGGTTCGATCCCTGGATTGAGAAGATTCCCTGGAGAAGGGAAACTCTGCCCACTCCAGTATTATGGCCTGAAGAATGCTACAGATTGTATAGTTCACGGAGTCACAAAGAGTTGGACAGGATTGAGTGACTTTCACTTACTTTTCATGATGTCATTATGTTTTTGGAGTGCATCCTACTTGTCCAGTACTGAGATAGATACAAAATTAAATGCTTAAATAGGGTTTCTTTTTTTTTTTCAATGATTTTCAATTATTAAACAATTATTTATTTACTAAAAAACTTAAAAAAAAATTTTATGGCCTTCTTTGCTGCTGCTTCTATACTGCCTTCTCTGATAGGCTTCTTTATTGAGAAATAATTCATGTCACATGAGATGGACACATATAAAGTGTGCAGTTCAATGATTCTAAGTATGTTCACAGAGTTGCCCAACTAGCACCACAATTTTAATTTATTTTCATTATCCCCAAAGAGACCCTATACCCCAGGAAATTACTTTCAACATTTAAAAGGTACTATTATGCTATCATTTATGTGTTTTAGGTATGTATATTATTTCATTGGGGGCTTCCCTGGTGGCTCAGAGATTAAAGCGTCTGCCTCTAATGCGGGAGACCTGGGTTCGATCCCTGGGTGGGGAAGATCCCCTGGAGAAGGAAATGGCAACCCACTCCAGTATTCTTGCCCGGAGAATACCACGGACAGAGGAGCCTGGTGGGCTACAGTCCATGGGGTTGCAAAGAGTCAGACATGACTGAGAAACTTAACTAACTTTATTATTTCATTAAAAACAAAAATAAATATTAGAAATAAGTTTTCTAGAAGTAGAGAGAAGAGATGAGTGTACATAGGAGTATTTTACACACTTCATTAAGATAGCTGACCTTGATTTGGATCCAGATTAAAGAAGAATAAGAGGAAAGATTAAGTTGGTAAGGGAAGATGGGGCATATAAAACACAGGACCTGCTGCTTTCACTCATGACTGTCAAAAATGGACAGCTGTTAGATATTCTGTTAAATCAAAGTGTGGAAGGTGCTTTTCAACCATCATCCTGAACCCTGATTGTGTTTTTTAAAATAATTGTTATACTTGTCATACAATATTGATAAGTTTAAGGTGTGCAACATGATGATTTGACTTATTAATACTTACATCATGAGGTGATTACCACAATAGGTTTAGTGAGCATCCATCATCTCATATAGACATAACATTTTTTTTCCCCTTGTGATATGAACTCCTAGGACTTTCTCTCTGAACAACTTTCCTATATAACGTACAATAGTAGTAATTATACTAGTCAGTAAAGAGTCTGCCTGCAATATGGGAGACCCGGGATTGATTCCTGGGCCATGAGTGACTAACACACACACACACACACACACATACACCATAGTAACTATATGACGTTATACCCCTAGTATTTATTTATCTTATGACTGGAAGCTTGTAACTTTGACCACCTTCATCCAATTTCCTCTCCCCACACTGCATTCCTGGTAGCCACAGTTGGATCTCTTTTTTTAGGATTTTATTTGTTTTATTTTTTGAAGTTTAATTGACCTACAACATAATGTTATTTCCTGATACACAACGTAGTGATTTGATATTTCTGTATATTTCAAAATGATTACCAGAGTAAGTCTAGGTGTCATCTGTCAACATACAAAGATACTGCCTATTTGTTGACTATTTTCCCCACACCATACTGCCGGAGTCCAGCTCCAGCAGCCAGGGAATCAGCCCGAAGGGGTGAGCGGTGTCGGCAGACGATGATGTAGCCTCTGACTCATAGTACGGAACTACATGTTTATTTCAAGTTCAGGTTCTCTTTTATACTTTGGCAAAAGCATTAGGTCAGGGGTTTGACATTTTTAGTTTTCTGACTCAGATTTACTGTCTCCAGAAATCATTGTTGTCCTACAAACAGAGTTCCTGCTTCAGTGATCCTCTCAGAATCGGCTTTACTATCTGCTATCTACTTTCTCTTATGTGTCTTATACTTAACTTGTGATTACATTGTACCTCATGCTACATTCCTCAGTTTATTTTTTATCTTTCTAAATCCTGTTTGCCCCTAGCATCTTAAGATCACTATCTCCTAAAAAACCTCAGTTCAGTTCAGTTGCTCAGTCGTGTCTGACTCTTTGCGACCCCATGAATCACAGCAGGCCAGGCCTCCCTGTCCATCACCATCTCCTGGACTTCACTCAGATTCATGTCCACTGAGTCAGTGATGCCATCCAGCCATCTCATCCTCTGTCATCCCCTTCTCCTCCTTCCCCCAGTCCCTCTCAACATCAGTCTTTTCAAATGAGTCAACTCTTTGCATGAGGTGATCAAAGTACTGGAGTTTCAGCTTTAGCATCATTCCTTCCAAAGAAATACCAGGGTTGATCTCCTTCAGAATGGACTGTTGGATCTCCTTGCAATCCAAGGGACTCTCAAGAGTCTTCTCCAACACCACAGTTCAAACGCATCAATTCTTCAGCGCTCAGCTTTCTTCACAGTCCAACTCTCACATCCATACATGACTACTGGAAGAACCATAGCCTTGATCAGACGGACCTTAGTCGGCAAAGTAATGTTTCTGTTTCTGAATATGCTATCTAGGTTGGTCATAACTTTTCTTCCAAGGAGTAAGTGTCTTTTAATTTCATGGCTGCAGTCAGCATCTGCAGTGATTTTGGATCCCCAAAAAATAAAGTCTAACACTGTTTCCACCGTTTCCCCATCTATTTCCCATGAAGTAATGGGACCAGATGCCATGATCTTCTTTTTCTGAATGTTGAGCTTTAGGCCAACTTTTTCACTCTCCACTTTCAGTTTCATCAAGAAGCCTTTTAGTTCCTCTTCACTTTCTGCCATAAGGGTGGTGTCATCTGCATATCTGAGGTTATTGATATTTCTCCCTGCAATCTTGATTCCAGCTTGTGCTTCTTCCAGCCCAGCGTTTCTCATGATGTTCTCTGCATATAAGTTAAATAAGCAGGGTGACGATATACAGCCTTGACGTACTCCTTTTCCTATTTGAAACCAGCCTGTTGTTCCATGTCCAATTCCAGCTTTTGCTTCCTGACCTGCATATATGTTTCTCAAGAGGCAGGTTAGGTGGTCTGGTATACCAATCTCTTTCAGAATTTTCCACCGTTTATTGTGATCCACACAGTCAAAGGCTTTGGCATAGTCAAGAAAGCAGAAATAGATGTTTTTCTGGAACTCTCTTGCTTTTTCCATGATCCAGCGGATGTTGGAGATGTGTATAAGAGACAGATTTTACACACTTCATTAAGATAGCTGACCTTGATTTGGATCCAGATTAAAGAAGAATAAGAGGAAAGATTAAGTTGGTAAGGGAAGATGGGGCATATAAAACACAGGACCTGCTGCTTTCACTCATGACTGTCAAAAATGGACAGCTGTTAGATATTCTGTTAAATCAAAGTGTGGAAGGTGCTTTTCAACCATCATCCTGAACCCTGATTGTGTTTTTTAAAATAATTGTTATACTTGTCATACAATATTGATAAGTTTAAGGTGTGCAACATGATGATTTGACTTATTAATACTTACATCATGAGGTGATTACCACAATAGGTTTAGTGAGCATCCATCATCTCATATAGACATAACATTTTTTTTCCCCTTGTGATATGAACTCCTAGGACTTTCTCTCTGAACAACTTTCCTATATAACGTACAATAGTAGTAATTATACTAGTCAGTAAAGAGTCTGCCTGCAATATGGGAGACCCGGGATTGATTCCTGGGCCATGAGTGACTAACACACACACACACACACACACACACACCATAGTAACTATATGACGTTATACCCCTAGTATTTATTTATCTTATGACTGGAAGCTTGTAACTTTGACCACCTTCATCCAATTTCCTCTCCCCACACTGCATTCCTGGTAGCCACAGTTGGATCTCTTTTTTTAGGATTTTATTTGTTTTATTTTTTGAAGTTTAATTGACCTACAACATAATGTTATTTCCTGATACACAACGTAGTGATTTGATATTTCTGTATATTTCAAAATGATTACCAGAGTAAGTCTAGGTGTCATCTGTCAACATACAAAGATACTGCCTATTTGTTGACTATTTTCCCCACACCATACTGCCGGAGTCCAGCTCCAGCAGCCAGGGAATCAGCCCGAAGGGGTGAGCGGTGTCGGCAGACGATGATGTAGCCTCTGACTCATAGTACGGAACTACATGTTTATTTCAAGTTCAGGTTCTCTTTTATACTTTGGCAAAAGCATTAGGTCAGGGGTTTGACATTTTTAGTTTTCTGACTCAGATTTACTGTCTCCAGAAATCATTGTTGTCCTACAAACAGAGTTCCTGCTTCAGTGATCCTCTCAGAATCGGCTTTACTATCTGCTATCTACTTTCTCTTATGTGTCTTATACTTAACTTGTGATTACATTGTACCTCATGCTACATTCCTCAGTTTATTTTTTATCTTTCTAAATCCTGTTTGCCCCTAGCATCTTAAGATCACTATCTCCTAAAAAACCTCAGTTCAGTTCAGTTGCTCAGTCGTGTCTGACTCTTTGCGACCCCATGAATCACAGCAGGCCAGGCCTCCCTGTCCATCACCATCTCCTGGACTTCACTCAGATTCATGTCCACTGAGTCAGTGATGCCATCCAGCCATCTCATCCTCTGTCATCCCCTTCTCCTCCTTCCCCCAGTCCCTCTCAACATTAGTCTTTTCAAATGAGTCAACTCTTTGCATGAGGTGATCAAAGTACTGGAGTTTCAGCTTTAGCATCATTCCTTCCAAAGAAATACCAGGGTTGATCTCCTTCAGAATGGACTGGTTGGATCTCCTTGCAATCCAAGGGACTCTCAAGAGTCTTCTCCAACACCACAGTTCAAACGCATCAATTCTTCAGCGCTCAGCTTTCTTCACAGTCCAACTCTCACATCCATACATGACTACTGGAAGAACCATAGCCTTGATCAGACGGACCTTAGTCGGCAAAGTAATGTTTCTGTTTCTGAATATGCTATCTAGGTTGGTCATAACTTTTCTTCCAAGGAGTAAGTGTCTTTTAATTTCATGGCTGCAGTCAGCATCTGCAGTGATTTTGGATCCCCAAAAAATAAAGTCTAACACTGTTTCCACCGTTTCCCCATCTATTTCCCATGAAGTAATGGGACCAGATGCCATGATCTTCTTTTTCTGAATGTTGAGCTTTAGGCCAACTTTTTCACTCTCCACTTTCAGTTTCATCAAGAAGCCTTTTAGTTCCTCTTCACTTTCTGCCATAAGGGNTGGGGTGGGAGGTGGGAGGGGGGTTCATGTTTGGGAGTTCGTGTACACCCGTGGCAGATTCATGTCAATGTATGCCAAAACCAATGGAGTACTGTAAAGTAAAAAAAAAAAAAAATCACCCATCCCAGTCCATTTGAGTTCACTGATTCCTAGAATGTTGACGTTCACTCTTGCCATCTTTTGTTTGACTACTTCCAGTTTGCCTTGATTCATGGACCTGACAATCCAGGTTCCTATGCAATATTGCTCTTTACAGCATCGGACCTTTCTTCTATCACCAGTCACATCCACAACTGGGTATTGTTTTTGCTTTGGCTCCATCCGTTCATTCTTTTTGGAGTTATTTCTCCACTGATCTCCAGTAGCGTGTTGGGTACCTGCTGACCTGGGGAGTTCCTCTTTCAGTATCCTATCATTTTGCCTTTTCATACTGTTCATGGGGTTCTCAAAGCAAGAATACTGAAGTGGTTTGCCATTCCCTTGTCCAGTGCACCACATTCTGTCAGACCTCTCCACCAGGACCCGCTCATCTTGGGTTGCCCCACAAGCATGACTTAGTTTCATTGAGTTAGACAAGGCTGTGGTCCTAGTGTGATTAGATTGACTACGTTTCTGTGAGTATGGTTTCAGTGTGTCTGCCCTGTAATGCCCACTTGCCACACATTTCATATCTGTGTCTCATTTATTTTGCAACTGAAAGTTTGTATCTCTTAATCTCCCTTATCTAATTTCTCTCCTTCTCCCCAGCTCCCTCTGCTCTGAAAACTGCATGTTTGTTCTCTGTATCTATAGTTCTGTTTCTGCTTAGATATGTTTGTTCAGTTAATAGGGTTTTAGATTTGACATATAAGTAAAATCATATGGTATTTGTGTTTTTCTGTCTGATATTTCACTTAGCATAATACCATTTAGCATAATACCATCTATGCTATCACATATATCTATAGTTCTGTTTCTGCTTAGATATGTTTGTTCAGTTAATAGGGTTTTAGATTTGACATATAAGTAAAATCATATGGTATTTGTGTTTTTCTGTCTGATATTTCACTTAGCATAATACCATTTAGCATAATACCATCTATGCTATCACATATGACTATGCCAAAGCCTTTGACTGTGTGGATCACAATAAACTGTGGAAAATTCTGAATGAGATGGGAATACCAGGCCACCTGACCTGCCTCTTGAGAAACTTGTATGCAGGTCAGGAAGCAACAGTGAGAACTGGACATAGAACAACAGACTGGTTCCAAACAGGAAAAAGAGTAGGTCAAGGCTGTATATTGTCACCCTGCTTATTTAACTTCTATGCAGAGTACATCATGAAGTATGCTCGGCTGGAGGAAGCACAAGCTGGAATCAAGATTGCTGGGAGAAATATCAACAATCTCAGATATGCTGATGACACCACCCTTATGGCAGAAAGTGAAGAAGAACTAAAAGGCTTCTTGATGAAAGTGAAAATGGAGAGTGAAACAGTTGGCTTAAACTCAACATTCAGAAAGCTAAGATCATGGCATCTGGTCCCATCACTCCATGGCAAGTAGATGGGGAAACAGTGGCTGACTATTTTGGGGGGGCTCTAAAATCACTGCAGATACTGATTGCAGCCATGAAATTAAAAGATGTTTACTCCTTGGAAGGAAAGTTATGACCAACCTAGATAGCATATTAAAAAGCAGAGAAATTACTTTGTCAACAAAGGTCCGTCTAGTCAAGGCTATGGCTTGTCCAGTAGTCATGTATGGATGTGAGAGTTGGACTGTGAAGAAAGCTGAGCACTGAAGAATTGATGGTTTTGAACTGTGGTGTTGGAGAAGACTCTTGCGAGTCCTTTGGACTGCAAGGAGATCAACCAGTCCATCCTAAAGGAGATCAGTCCTAGGTGTTCATTGGAAGGACTGATGTTGAAGCTGAATCTCCAATACTTTTGCCACCTGATGAAAAGAGCTGACTCATTTTCTGGTAAAGATTGAGGGCAGGAGGAGAAGGGGACAATAGAGGATGAGATGGTTGGATGGCATTACTGACTCAATGGTCATGAGTTTGGATAGACTCTGGCAGTTGGTAATGGACAGGGAGGCCTGGTGTGCTGCAGTTCATGGTGTCGCAGAGAGTTGGACATGACTAAGTGACTGAACTGAGTTGAATGCTATCACAAAATGACAAGATTTCATTTGTTTTATAGCTAATATTCCATTTTATGGCTAATATTCATAATATATAATATGCATATATACCTATATATATACATATGAGCATTTATGTTGCTTCCACATCTTAACTACTTTTAATAATGCTGCAATGAACACAAGAATGCATACTTCTTTTCAAGTTAGTGTTGTTTTGGCTTTCAGCCAATAAATATCCAGAAGTAAAATTAATTAAATGTATGGTAGTTTTATTTTTAATATTTTAGGAATCTCCATGTTGTTTTTTATAGTGGCTGCACAAATTTACATTCCCATCAACAGTGTACCCTTTTCTCCACATCCTGGTCAATCCTTGTTTCTTATATCATTTTTTAAAAATAACAGGCATGTGTTCTTTGTATATGTTGGATATTATCCCTTTGTCAGATATATTGTTTGCCAGTGTCGTCTCCCATTAGGTAGGTGGGTTTTTTTGGAGGGAGGGGGAGCTTTGTTGGTAGTTTCCTTTCCTGTACAAAAGCTTTTTAGTTTGATGTAGTTACATTTGTTTATTTTTACTTTTGTTTCTCTTGCTTGAGGAGGCATATAAAAATGTTACTAAGACCATGTTAAAGAACTTACTGCCTATGTTTTCTTCCAGAAGTTTTATGGTTTTAGTTCTTACATTTAGTCTTCAATTCGTTGAGTTGTTTTTTGTATATGGTGTGGAAATATAGTCCAGTTTGATTTTTTTGTATGTAGCTGTCCCGTTTTCCCAAAACCAGTTATTGGAGAGGCTGTCCTTTACAATTATGTATCTTGCCTCCTTTGTCATAGTTAATTATCTATATAAATGTGAATTCATTTCTGGGCTCTCTATTCAGTTACAATGATCTATGTATCTTTTTTTTGTTGTTTATTTTTTTGTTTGTTTTGATGGCCAACAGATTTTCTGCTGAAAAGCCATCTAATAACATCATAGGACTTCCTTTGTATGTAACTAGTTGCTTTTCCCTTGCTGAGGTTAATATTCTGTTTATCTTTATTTGGAATTTTAATTAATTTGTGTCTTGGTTTAGCCCACTTTGGGTTGATTATGTCTTCAACTCTCTTTGATACCTGGACCTAGATGCTTTCTTTCCCAGGTTAGGGAAGTTTTCAGCTAATTTGTTTTCAAATATTTTATCTGCCCCCTTTCTATTCTCTTGGGACCCTTATAATATGAATGTTAGTTTGCTTGATGCTGTTCTAGATGTCTCAAATTGTTCTCATTTTAAAAATTCTTCTTTTCTTTTCTCTTTTAGACCTGAGTGATTTCCACTGTCCGTCTTCCAGTCATTGATCTGTTCTTCTATCATCTACTTTACTAATGATTACTCCTAAATTTTTTAAAACCTCAGTTATCATATTCTTCTGTTTATTTACTTATACATTCTAATTTTTTCTAAAAACTTCTAACTAGTTACTCAGTTCATCCACTTTTCTTTAGAGACCTTTGAGCATATTTATGATAATTACCTTAAAGATTTTAATGGGTAGTTTGCTTTTTTTATATTTTTATTTTAAAAATTAATTAATTTATTTTAATTGGAGGCTAATTCCTCAGTATTGTGGTGGTTTTTGCCATACACTGACATGAATCATCCATGGGTGTACATGTGTTTCCCCATCCTGAACCCCCCAGTAGTTTGCTTTTTGTCACTTCACTCAGGTCTTCTTCTCAGGTTTTATCTTGCATCTTCATGTGGAACATATTTCTTTGCCACTTCACTTTGCCTAATTCATTATTTTTATTTCTATGTATTTGGCAGGTTATATATATATATATATAACCCATATATATATATGGGTAGGCTTCCCTGGTGGCTCAAATGGTAAAGCGTCTGCCTGCAATGCGGGAGACCTGGGTTCAATCCCTGGGTCAAGAAGATCCCCTGGAGAAGGACATGGCAACCCACTCCAGTACTCTTGCCTGGAAAATCCCTTGGATGGAGGAGCCCGGAGGACTACAGTCCACAGGGTCGCAAAGAGTTGGACACGCCTGAGCAACTTCACTTTCACTTTCACACACACACACACATATATATATATATTGCTTTTCCTTTGCTGAGGTTATATATATACAACTATTTATTTTAATTGGAGGATAATTATTTTACAATGTTGTGGTGGTTTTTGCCGTACATCAACATGAATCAGCCATGGGTGCACGTGGGTCCCCCCAATCCTGAAACTCTCTCCCACCTCCCTCCCCACTCCATCCCTCGGGGTATGACAGAGGATGAGATGGCTGGATGGCATCACTACCTCGATGGACATGAGTTTGACTGAACTCTGGGAGTTGCTGATGGACAGAGAGGCCTGGCGTGCTACAATTCATGGGGTTGCAAAGTCAGACACGACTGAGCGACTGAACTGAACTGAACCGAATATACACGTTTCAATGCTATTCTATCATATCATCCCACCCTCGCCTTCCTTATATTTTCCAAGCTTGGAGGAGTGATCCTATTTTNACAGAGAGGCCTGGCGTGCTACAATTCATGGGGTTGCAAAGTCAGACACGACTGAGCGACTGAACTGAACTGAACCGAATATACACGTTTCAATGCTATTCTATCATATCATCCCACCCTCGCCTTCCTTATATTTTCCAAGCTTGGAGGAGTGATCCTATTTTGAAAATGTCCTTGGGAGCCCAGTAACATGCCTCTCTCTGGTCACCAGAGCTACATGTTTTAAGAATGCCCTATATATGGGCTTTGTGGTTACTTCTGCTTTTCAAGCTGACTAGTGTGCCTGGCCTTGTGCGAGGACCTCCCATTTGTGGAGTATGTTGGCTGCTCTTGGGAGGAGCTGGTGGCTAAGTTGATCCCATTACTGATGTCAATTTGCTGGGGGGTGTGGCAAAATCCATTACATGGTTGACTGTGTGGTCTGGCGTGACTCAGCTGACTGTGGGTTTTAGTATCAAAAACTGGTAGAATTTTCGTCCTGAAACTGACACAAGTCTATAGATTAAAAGAATAGTATGAAAGAGGTAGAAACTTATTCCATTAAAAGTGAATTTCCTCTCCAGGCTTGTACCATTTTCACGATTGATGCTGATGGGTTTTACAAAGTTTCCACATGCATATTTAAATTTATTTTATGGACATAAATATGATCAAGAAATCCTTATGAAATTTTTTATTTACTTGTTGGCAATAATAGTTTTTTTTTTAATTAGCTTCTCTTCTTTGAGAATTTCTGAGTTGAAAATGAAACTCAAATATTATCAGAAAAAAAAAAAATTATGTTGGCCAAAAAGAAGAGTTGGTAGATCCAAAGGCCTATTCTCTCTATAGAGACTTCAAAACATAATGCAAAAGTTGTCAGAAGCAACTTTGTGGGAACTCTGGAAAATAGTCAAAAATTTTTAGAAAAGAAGCAAACGTGGTATTTTAAAAGGGAACAACTTATGAATGATAAGAAAGCTTTGTGGTGTTCACCTCCTCTCACCTCATTCCTCTGCTTGGTCTGATAGACTTGAAGATGGCCCCCTGTGTACACAGTGTGAGCCCTGATATCTGCTTCTGGAGGGAGCAAAGTAGAATATATTCTCAAAGAACTGTGTGTGTGTGTTTTGAACTATCTGGGAGGTACCAGAAGAACTGATGTAAATTGCTTGCTTTTGTTTCACCTAAACTGAAATTTTCTCAGGGTGAAGAGTGGCCACACAAAGATCATTCCTTGAAGTCATGTTAAGTCAAATGAAAAATCTGCTGCTGCCTGGGGCAAAAAATTAAATTTGAAGCAAAACAAAACAAACAAGCAACAGCAAAGAACAACTCAACCTTTAACAGCCTGGAAGGAAAAGCTGGGGAGAGAGGGTTTGCATTCTTTTTTTTTTTTTTTTAGAATTTAGGGTATTGAATAGTCTTGCATAATCCAGGGAATCTAGAAAGACATGTGCATGCCCAGGGCAGGAGCCTGCTCATAAAAACTAGAAAATAACCAGAGCTTTCTCTTCTGGCCATTCTTTAGGGTCAGTGAAAACACAAGTTCAGGCTAATTCAGAGTTGTGAACAACCTGGTTAAGCATCAAGAGAACCAATTTGCAAATGCTGGGAAACATTTTTGTCTTTTTTTCTTTCTTTGGATCTAGGCATTCAAAGTGATCTCTGTAAACATTACTTGATTGCAGAGACTTCAGAGACTATAGTCAACAGAAAAATAAAAGCTTTAGAAAAATAATTTAGAAATGTAACAACAACAGAAAACAAACCACTAAAACCTAAAGCAAGCAAGAGCAAGCTAAAATAATATAAAATGAAATTTAGTAAATGAGGAGGGAAGAATATGATTTCCAGAGTTAATATATTGTAATATTCAAAGTGTTCAATTTCAAAAATTGTAAAGTATATGAAAAACAAGAATGGATGACTTATTCTCAGAAAAATGAATGGCAACTGTTTCTCAGGCAACACATATATTGGACTTAAAAGACAAAGATTCTTGAATCACCTATTCCATATATGATGAAAGAGCTAAAGAAAACCATGGGTAGACTGACAGAAGAAACCAGTAAAATTATGTCTCAACAAGTAAAGAATATCATTTGAGATATAGAAATTATAAAAAGAACCCCAAAGGAATTCTGAACTTAGCAGAGCAATAGCAGAAATGAAAAACTCAGTAGTAGATTTTAATAGCATGCCCATTTTAGCAGACATAAGAAAGGATCAGCAAACTTGAAAATAGATCAACTGTGGTTATCTAGGTTGAGGAGAAGAAAGAGAAGAAAAAGAGACTTGTTAGAACCACCAAGAGTACCAACAACTGCATCAGAGACCCCAAAGGTGAGGAGACATAGAGAAATAGAAAGGATATTTGAAGTAATTGTGGTCAGTACCTCCTAGATTCCCAGCTGGTGTTAGTGGTAAAGAATGTGCCTGCCAAAACAGGAGCCACAAGAGACGGGTTTGATCCTGGGTCAGGAAGATTTGCTGGAGGGGGTAATGGCAACCCACTCCAGTATTCTTGCCTGGAAAATTCCATGAACAAAGGAGCTTGGTGGGCTACCATTCATGGGGTTGCAAAAAGTGGATGTGACTGAACATCTGAGCACAGTACACATACAAGAAGCTAAGTAAATTCCAAGGAGGATATATCCAAAGAGTACCTTACTAAGACACATTATAAGCAAACTGTTGAAAGTCAAAAACAAGGAATCTTGAAAGCAGTAAGATAAGCAACTCATCATATACAAGTGAGCCCCAATAAGAAAATAAATTTATTTTTCAGCAGAAGCCATGGAATCCAGAAGGTTGTGGAATGACATATTTAAAATACAAAAGAAAAATATCTGTCAAGTAAGAACTATATACCCAGCAAAACTATTCTTCAAAATATTAGGTAAAACTAAGACATTTCCAGATAAACAAAATCTGAGGTAGTACATCAATAGTAGAGTTGTCCTAGAGGGAGTCTTACAGGTGGAAATGAAGGAACACAACTTGAAACCATGCAAAGAAATATGAAATGTTGGTAAAGTTAGGTACATAGGTGAGTAAAAGAGATAGTATTATTGTTTTAATATATTTTTGGTTTGTAACTTCCTTTTTCTTCTTACATGACTTAAAAGGCAAATGCATAAAAATAAATTATAAATCTATATTAATTAGTACATAGCATTGCTATATAGGAGCATGATTATTGGGGCAGAGGATAATCAGTAGGAAAATAACTAAAAAGATACAGAAAATAAAATATTAAAAGAATAAAGAATATAAAAAATTAAATACAAAAGAAAAAAATAATAAAGGAATATAGGAACAAACAAAATATAACATACAGAGAACAAATAGTAAAATCTTGTCAATAACTGCTTCAAAGCAAATAGATTAATTCTTCAATTAAAAGGTAAAGATTGTCAGAAAAGATTAAAAAAATTATCTTTAGTTAATCTATCTTTTCGACAGTATATGCTGTCTAAAAGAGGCTCATTTTGGGTGGAGTATTACTCTGATACCAAAGCCAGATAGTAACATTACAGAGACAGAAAACGATAATCCAACACCCCTTTATGAATATAGATGAAAAAATCCTCAATAAAATTAAGTAGCATGTTAAAGGGACTATATACTATGATCAAATGGAATTTATTCTCAGAATTAAAGTGTGCTTCAATATATAAAAGTCAATGTAATACACCACAGTGATATAATGAAAGGAAAAAAAAACTCGTGTTTTCACCTCAATTCATGCAGAAAAATATTTGATAAAATTCAGCACCATCTCCTGATAAAAACTTAAACTAGGAGGAAGGAAACTTCCTCAATCTAGCAAAGGGCATTTATGAAAAACCCACAACTAACTTCATATGCAATGGTTAAAGACTGAAATTCTTCCTTGTAAGATCAGGAACAGGACAAGGAGGCCCACTTTCCCATTTCTGTTCAAGGTTATGCTGAAAGTTTAAGCCAGAGGAATGAGACAAGAAAAAAAGCATAAAAATTGGAAAGAAAGAAATAAAACTATTTCTATTCATAGATGACATGATCTTATATATAGAAAATCTTAAAAATCTGCAAAACCCAATTAGAACTTATAAATGAATTCAGCTAAGTTACAGAATACAAGATCAACTCACAAAGTCAGTTTTATATCTATACCCTAGCAATAAATGATGAAAAATAAAATTAAGAAAACTATTTCATTTATAATAGCATCCAAAAGAATGAAAGAACTAGGAATAAATTTAACTATGGAGATGAAAACTTGTACATTGAAAAACTACAGAACATTGTTAGAAGAAATTACAGAAGATCTAAATAAATGGAAAGCTATTCTATGCTAATGTTTGGACAATTTAAAGGCAATATTACACAAAGTGATCTACATATCCATTGTAATCCCTCAAATTCATGTGACCTTGCAAAGAGCCAAACAATTTTGAGAAAGAACAAAGTTGAAGGACTCCTGCTGCTGCTGCTGCTGCTGCTGCTAAGTCGCTTCAGTCTTGTCCGACTTTGTGTGATCCCATAGATGGAAGCCCACCAGGCTCCCCTGTCCCTGAGATTTTCCAGGCAAGAACACTGAAGTGGGTTGCCATTTCCTTCTCCAGTGCATGAAAGTGAAAAGGGAAGTTGTTCAGTCGTGTCCGACTCTCAGCGACCCCATCGACTGCAGCCTACCATGGTCCTCCATCCATGGGATTTTCCAGGCAAGAGTACTGGAGTGGGGTGTCATAGCCTTCTCCGTGAAGGACTCCAAGTGCATTTCAAAATGTCCTAAAAATCAACAGTAATCAAAACAGTGTGGTGCTGGACAGATATAAAGATCAGAGGACTAGGATAGAGAATCCAGAAATAAACCTTCACATATGTTGTTAATATTCAGGGTTTGATTTTCTTTAGGATTGACTGTTCTGATTGCCTTGAAGTCCAAGGGACTCCCAGGAGTCTTCTCTAATATCACAGTTTGAAAGTATCAGTTCTTTGATGCTCAGCCTTCTTTATGGTCCAGTTCTCACATCCATACGTGACGGCTGGCAAAAACCATACCTTTGACTATACAGTACTGTTTATAAAAAAACCCAGAATAGGTACATTCAGAGAGACAGAGAGCAGGTTGGTGATTGCCAGGGGCTGGGAGAAGGGAAGAATTGGGAGTGTCTGCTTACTGGGTACGATGTTTTCCTTTATGCTAATGAAATGTTTTGGAACTTAATGTGGATGGTAGCTCAACAATATTATGAAAGTAAATTTTGACATAAAATTTGCACCTCAATAAAAATAAAAGCACTGGACTCTGAGTTCCAGGCAAGTGGAAACAAAAACAAACAAAAAAAAGACAACTTGATTTGAATTAATTGCTTAGCAATAGATTTAAACTTAAGCTACTCACATAAAAGGTACTTGGGATCTTTCTATCATTCCTACTTATAATCGCATTAAATGTATAACGATCCCAAAATAAAAAAAATTAGTTAAAAAACTTATCAGAGTTTGTTGAAAAACTGAGAGATGATTTAAAATTTGAGGCATAATCAGTATATACTTAGGATTTTATACATTTGTGTATTTATTTGTTTAATAGACACCTACCACTTAATATGTGTCAATCACAGTAACACAGTCCAAGGTGTCTTGTAAATATTAAAATGGCTCAGTAATTTACTGAGTAACTCAGAAAATGGCTATTTTTAGTAGCCAGTTCCTGGAACAGCATCCCCAGTGCTTGGCACTAGTAAGCACTTTATAGATACCTTATAGATACTTATTTAATGGTTAGATAATATTTTCCCATGTTGCTCTCATTGATTTTGCTTCAATATCCAAAATTTCACTATCTAGATCTCACTCGATTTAAGATATTTGACATCTTTGTTTGGGTTCTTCTAAAGCAGAGCCTGGGAAACAGTGGAAACAGTGTCAGACTTTATTTTTTTGGGCTCCAAAATCAATGCGGATGGTGACTGCAGCCATGAAATTAAAAGACATTTACTCCTTGGAAGAAAAGTTATAATCAACCTAGATAGCATATTAAAAAGAAGAGACATTACTTTGCTGACTAAGGTCTGTCTAGTCAAGGCTATGGTTTTTCCAGTAGTCATGTATGGATGTGAAAGTTGGACTGTGAAGAAGGCTGAGTGCCAAAGAATTGATGCTTTTTGAACTGTGGTGTTGGAGAAGACTCTTGAGAGTCCCTTGGACTGCAAGGAGATCCAACCGGTCCATTCTGAAGGAGATCAGCCCTGGGATTTCTTTGGAAGGAATGATGCTAATGCTGAAACTCCAGTACTTTGGCCACCTCATGCGAAGAGTTGACTCATTGGAAAAGACTNCGGTCCATTCTGAAGGAGATCAGCCCTGGGATTTCTTTGGAAGGAATGATGCTAATGCTGAAACTCCAGTACTTTGGCCACCTCATGCGAAGAGTTGACTCATTGGAAAACTCTGATGCTGGGAGGGATTGGGGGCAGGAGGAGAAGGGGACGACCGAGGATGAGATGGCTGGATGGCATCACGGACTCGACGGACGTGAGTCTGAGTGAACTCCGGGAGTTGGTGATGGACAGGGAGGCCTGGCGTGCTGTGATTCATGGGGTTGCAAAGAGTCGGACACGACTGAGTGACTGAACTGAACTGACTGAACTAAAAGCAAAGCCTGAGATTTGAAGTTGGGAGCAAGTATTTTGATTGGGATAGAATCCCAGGAAGTTGTAGTGAAGCAGCACAGAGAATGAGCACAGGAAAGAGAAAACACTAGTATCACGATGAGTCATTGAAGCTGAGGCAGGCACAGTTTTTAAGAATCTCAGAGAAACATACAGATTACCTCTTGGGACTGTTCATCTAAAAGAAAGAATAGGGCACTTTCCTGCCAGCTCACATGCTCCACTGATGGAATGTGCCTCTGAGGCCTTTAATCACCCATACTCCTGAGCTGTGGTTTTGCAGGGCTGAGTAAGCTCCTTGATTTAGATGAAATGTGCATGCTTAAGATGGGATGTTGGCAACTCCAAACTGCAGCTGGAATCTGAGGTGGGCTGTGGGGATGACATAGAGAACTGCAACAGTATTTGTTGCATTCAATGAATATAATTTTTAATTTAGTAAACTATTTTAAAATGATGATTAAAGGAAATACCATAAATGAAGTGCACAAATATAGCTATTACAATTGAGTTGTTAAATACCTACAAGTCAGTGTTCATTTTCAGAAGAAAGATCATTGCTTCAATGGTTTGTAGAAATATTTACAATAATAGATACAACATATGTTGTATACAACATATACAAATTGTCTGTGCTTAGGTCGTGAAAACCTGATGCTTGCTATTCTTTCTACCCACTCCCTTATACTCAAGGCTTTCAGTTCATGGCTGACTCTTTCCAAGTATCTGTGTTTACTAAACAGCAATTCAAACATTCCCATAAATGGCCTTTGGTTCTGTAGAAAAATGTTTTTCTTTCACCATCATCAGTGCTGGGTATTGTCATTGCTTAAAATTTAAAGGAAGAGTTATGACCGAATTATACTCTGATATCAGTGGGCCTGTGACCCACCTGGAATTCGTAAAACAATATTTTCTCAGAAATTAGTTATGGGGTGTAGAGTTATTAAAAGACAATGAACACACATCTTTATCAAAGAGCACATCACTGCAGATGTAAAGTTGTGGCTATTTTTAAAGCATTAGCTATATTTCATTTATTTTTAACCACATAGTACTGAATATAACAAGTAGACAGTACTAAACTTTGTAACAGGAAGGTCTTTGAAAATCTCTTAATCTTCTATGCAATCTTCCAATTTTCACAGGAGGGGCATTCTTGAAAATGTGGAGAAAGGGTCCATAGTGTTTTATGTTGACATAAATATCTCATGGTTTACTGGGGTGGGTGGAGAGTTGTCTTAATTGGGGAAAAAAAACATGGAGGTAGTTTGGGGATCTAGCTGGGCTTCCCAGGTGGCGCTAGTGGTAAAGAACCCACCTGCCAATGCAGGAGACATAAGAGACTTGGGTTCAATCCCTGGGTTGGGAAGATCCCCTGGAGGAGGGCATGGCAACCTATATTTTTGCCTGGAAAGTTCCATGGACAGAGAAGCCTGATGAGATACATATGGTCCAGGGGATCACAAAGAATTAGACACAACTGAAGTGATAGCTCACACACATGCAGGCAAAAACTATCTTGAGAAAGCAAAGTAGTTTGGAATGTGACATGCTCAGAGTGGATAGGTTATCCTACTGGATGGGAAAGGGTATCCAACATTCAGCTATAGGTCTTGGGAACCTCTGCAGATTTTGTACCTATCAACTGTACAGTCTGGAAGACTGTTGAGGTGGGAGATATCTTGTTCCCAAGGGTAAGAATAATTTTGATTTGTAGTATTTCAAGGGGATCAGACTTCCCATGGGCTGTTGTGAGAGCAGCATTCCAATCAATAGCATCCAAATGGAATTTAGGGCATTTTTTTGATTAGTTATAGGAAAATTTGGCCTTTTAGGACCAAGTAGTCCCACGTGGACCCAGAAGTATCCTAGTTTATCTTTAAAAAATAATGGGAAAGAGTTTTAATCTTTTACCAAAGCTATTTTCTCAAGCTGAGATGACAAGATCAGATTGTGTTTCTTTTCAAAATATTCTTAACTTTATTGAGATTGATCTCACTTGTATGTGGAATCAAAAATAGTCAAATACATAGAAGCAGAGGGTACAGTAGTGGCTGCTAGGAATGAGGTTGAGGGGAACAAAATGCTGGTCACAGGGTGCGAAGTGTTGTTTATGCAAGATGAAGGAGTTGTGGAGAGCTAAGGCACAGCCTGCTGATGATAGTTAACAGAACTGCACTGTATACTTGAAACTTGCTAAAAGAACATACCGGGTTTCTCACACTTGAAATTTCAATCTTAGCTTATCTCAGGATGGCTGAGGCCAGCGGGTCTCACTCTTTACTATCTCAGTTTACCCTTGGCCCTTCCTTGTCCCTCCCTTTTGTCTGCTGCTCTTTGCTTAAGTAAGGTTTATGGATTTCACTTGCTACTTGAAGTAGTCTACATTTATTATTATTACTTTTAAAATTTTTATTGGTGTATAATTGATTTACAATGCTGTGTTAGTTTCAGGTATACAGCAAAATGATTCAATTAAACGTGTACATATATCCATTAAAAAAAAATTCCCACACAGGTCATTATAGAGTATTGAATAGAGTTCCCTGTGCTATTCAGCGGGTTCTTATCAGCTGTCTATTCTATTCATAGTAGTGTGTATATGCCTATCCCAAGCTCTTAATTTATCCCTCCCTCCATTATCCCTTGGTAACCATAAGTTTGTTTTCTACATCTGTGATTCTACCTCTGTTTTGTAAATAAGTCCATTTGTACCCCTTTCAAAAAATATTTCACATATAAGTAATATCATATGATATTTGAAGTATGACTTACTTCACGCATTTCCACTGTAGTCTTAGAAGTGAGGGGCACTGATCTACTGTGTGTGTATGCACATGTGTTTAATAAAACAGTCCCTGGTATCTTCTAGATTGAACATTCTCACCCTAACATACATAATTCACTGTTTCCTTTTATGTAAAGTTTTACATCCAACACTAATGTGACATAGACGTGAAAATGCCATTTTGTAGAAGGAAATAATGGAATTGTTCAGATACTTAAATTTTCTTTCCTCCAGCTCAGCCCGGTCCCATGTGTAAATCTCTGTGGGATAGTTTTACTCTCTCAGAGCCCTATCTCTGGTCAGCCCTCCTTCTGATGCTGAAATTTAATATTGTGCCAATCTGGAGAACAGCCGGGCATTTGAGCTTGTCTTACCCTGGGGATATATCTCTTTGTTAAGAATATTGGTTGTGAGAGACCTAAACTAGGACTGTTCCCATAAAGTATTTTAGTACACAGTGTACAGAGATATTCTTCTTTTTGGGAACTTGGTGTGTTCTTCAGTTCACTTATAGTAAAAATATTGAGGAAAATGTTGTTTAGTTGCTAAATCATGTCTGACTCTTTTGTGACCCCATGTACTGTAGCCAATCAAGCTCCTCTGTCCATGGGATTTCTCAGGCAAGAATACTGGAGTGGGTTGCCATTTCTTTCTCCAAGGGATCTTTCTGACCTAGGGATTGAATCTGTGTCTCCTGCATTGGCAGGAGGATTCTTTACCACTGAGCCACCAGGGAAGCCCCCGGGGGGAAATGTAAAATGTGTTTAAAGTTATCCCCCTACTGGATCACTGAAATGTACTTCTATATATTTCTCCATTCTGCCTCATCATATTTTTGTTATACATATATTATGAGAAAATTAGCAATTATAGTTGATATTTATTGAGTGTTGAATCCTTTATATTCCTATCTCATTTAATTATCAAACTGCTCCCACAAGTTAGATTATTATTATTATTCCTATCTTTAACCTAAGGTTTGCTTTCTTTCCTGAAGTCAGTAAGGTGGTTAAGCTTGAATTCAGTTTTGCTTCTAAAACCAAAGTTATTTACATTCTAATTGGAAAGGGATATGCAATAACATGGTGTGTGTGTTAAGTTGCTTCAGTTCTGTCCAACTTTTTGCATCCCAAAGGATGGTAACCTGCCAGGCTCCTCTGCCCATGGGATTCTTCAGGCAGGGATACTGTAGTGGGTTGCCACGCCCTCCTCCACAGGATCATTTCTTAACATGGGGATTAGATCAAGTCACAAGAAAAAAGTTTATCAATTCTCTGTGGTATATAATTCTCTGTGGTATATAATTCTCTCTGCTAAAAGCTGAAGAATTAAAAGGCAAAAAAAAAAAAAAGTGTATTGGTCTGTCAAGGCTGTTTTAAAAATGTACCACAGACTGGATGGTTTAGACAATA
This sequence comes from Oreotragus oreotragus, assembly GCA_006410675.1. Taxonomy (NCBI): domain Eukaryota; kingdom Metazoa; phylum Chordata; class Mammalia; order Artiodactyla; family Bovidae; genus Oreotragus; species Oreotragus oreotragus. The sequence goes on along the minus strand of SJYX01013512.1, from coordinate 203,425 downwards.
GAAAATTTTTTGCTCATAGTTCCGGAGGCTAGAGATCTGAGTTGCATATTGACAGGGTTCCTTCTGAGAGCTGAGAGGGAAGGATTTTTTCTAGACCTCTCTCCTTGGCTTCCACATGGCCATCTTCTTTATCGTCAGACAATCTTTCTTCTGTCTGTGTCTATGTCTAAGTTTCCTCTTCTTTTTTCCTTAAACACACTCACACGTGCACACACACACACACACAACAGCTTTATTGTGATATCACTCACATACCAGAAAATTCACCCCCTCATTTTTGGCTGCATTGTGCAGCTCATGGGTTCTCTGTTCCTTGACCAGGGATTGATCTCATGCCCCCTGCGTCAGGAGCATGGTCTTAATCAATGGGCCATCAGGGAAGTCCCAGTTCTTCTTCTTATAAAGACATCAGTCATATTGGCTTACAACTGGGTTAATGTGGTCAAGATGTGACTGGGGCATAGGGAAAGGACAGGCCATGTGAGGTCTTTGTGATCATACTAATGATTTGGTGTTTATCTTATAACCAAAGGGCAGCCATCAAATGGTTTTCAGTAAGTTTTAAAGTACACAAATATTTGCCAGCACACATCATTCTGCTCTGGGTATAACAGGAATAGACTTGTATTTTGGAAAGATTGCTCTGAATGCAGTGGTAAGAACTGTTGAAGGAAAGCCAAATTGCCTGTCAGAAGAAATGTGTGTTATTTCAGTAGAACAGTCAAGGCAATAGAGATGGGTCAGAGACCTATTTAGGCAATGACCTCTGTAGCAATGATCACACTTACTGCAAAAGTTTTGGGATCTGAGCACCATCCCAGTAAAATGGAGTGTTTAGTTGTTGTTCAGTTGCTAAGTCTTGTCTGAATCTTTGTGACCCCATGGACTATAGCATGCCAGATTCCCCTGTCCTCTACTCTCTCCTGGGGTTTGCTCAAATTCATGTCCATTGAGTTAGTGATGCTATGGAACCATTTCGTCTTCTGCTTCCCCCTTCTCCTGCCTTCAGTCTTTCCCAGCATCAGGGTCTTTTCCAATGAGTCAACTCTTTGCATCAGGTAGTCAAAGTATTAGAGCTTCAACTTTAGCAACAGTCCTTCCAATGAACATTCAGAGTTGATTTCCTTTTGGATTTACTGATTTGATCTCCTTGCAGTCCAAGGGACTCTCAAGAGTCTTCTCCAGCCCCGCAGTTCAAAAGCATCAATTCTTCGGTGCTCAGGTTTTTAATGGTCCAACTCTTACATCCATACATGACCACTGGAAAAAATCATAGCTTTGACTATATGAAGCTTTGTCAGTAAAGTGATGTCTCTGTTTTTTAATATGCTGTTATATTTAATATGCTGTTAATATGTTGTTATAGATTTCCTCTGAAGGAGCAAGGGTCTTTTAATTTCAAGTCTGCAGTCATTGTCCACAGTGATTTTGAAGCCCAAGAAAATAAAATCTGTCACTAGAGTAAAGCCTATTTTCAGGTCTGGAGAAGGAAAAAAGGAAATCCTGAAATATATTGTTGAGTCAGAAAGCAAAGGCATGTTCAAAAATGATGGTGGTAAGTCAAAATGATTCAGAAGCCAGTGAACGAGCTAATAATGATAATGGATGATAGCACACTGAAGTCAGAAATAGAGTCTGTTATTATACAGTGATAAAAGTATGTTTGAAGAAAAAACTCTTTTTTACAAAAGGATGTCAGCTAATAAATGCAAAATGACTGACAGAATTAGACAATCATTATTTTGTAAGATCTGTATGATAATTATTCAAACAAGATTCATCAGTGGATATTACATTTATTGGGATAATAGAATATACAATCTACAAAAACCACCCCACAGATTACTTTTTTTTTAATTTAATTTTTTTTCCTTTAGAAAAGAAAAGTAAAGAAACTAAAGCAAAAGTAAGAAAAAGACAATAACAAGAAGGCCTTGGTGGTATAGGTCAGTGGACATTGTATAGTTCAGCTAAAATAAATTTATTATCAATATAAATTCCATGCAGGCATGAATTAAAGAATAATACTTATATCTTAGAAACCCACATATATAAATAAATGTATTGTCAAAATTGTCCTAATTATAGTAAGTGTGTTTCATTAAAAGATATAACTTTTCTTAAAATTTTTTCAATATATATATTGTCTTCATTTTTCGGTTTTGCTCCTCTTATTGTGCAATGCTCGGCACTTCTAAATTGTCATCTCTTGAACACAGGTGTTTGCTTTAATTGCTGTCAGGCATTGTGACAGGTGCTGAAGACACAAAGACAAATGAATACAAAATGTTTTTATTTCTCAAAGGATTTTATAGACTATTAAGGAAGAGAACAACAAACAGATAAATTACAATACAATGTCTCAAGAATCTTCACAGAAACTGATTCATTCCTGTGAGCTCCAGTTTAAAATGATGTCTGTCAGCATTACCGGCAGCTGATATAGGTTATCTCACATTCTTTCTTAAAATCAAGTCACAAGAAAGGAGAAAAATGGCAACACTACTTAAAACTAAGGGAAAATCTAACGTCAGAATCTGGTTGCAAATCCCACTGACTTTTCCCCCTCACTTTACTTGTTTATTTTTTAACCGGAATATACTCACTTTATGATGTATAAAGACAAATGAATACAAAATGTTTTTATTTCTCAAAGGATTTTATAGACTATTAAGGAAGAGAACAACAAACAGATAAATTACAATACAATGTCTCAAGAATCTTCACAGAAACTGATTCATTCCTGTGAGCTCCAGTTTAAAATGATGTCTGTCAGCATTACCGGCAGCTGATATAGGTTATCTCACATTCTTTCTTAAAATCAAGTCACAAGAAAGGAGAAAAATGGCAACACTACTTAAAACTAAGGGAAAATCTAACGTCAGAATCTGGTTGCAAATCCCACTGACTTTCCCCCTCATTTTATTTGTTTATTTCTTAACTGAAATATACTCACTTTATGATGTATTAGTTTCTGCTGCACAAAGTGAATGAACTATATGTATATATATACATATATACATGTATATGTATATACATAAATACATATATATATATACATACATGTGTATACATATATACCGTCCCACTTGGACCTCCCACCCCATTGACTCTTAAGGGAGCTGGCACTGGACTTTCGGTTTATGGAGCATGGGCTACTGAAAGAATCCCTGTCTGTTTGTGCATCCTGACTCAGAGAACTCTGTCAGAGAGAAACACAGCTGCCTTCTTTAAGGCACTTGGCTACTCTCACCCTCCTTCTTTCTCACACCAGTTTTAGATTGTATAGTTAATTATGAAAATCCTCAACTGTACAGAAAAGTAAAGAGAGTGTATAACAGAAATTCATGTGCCCATTATTGAGACTTTAGAATATATCAAATCTCTGTTTTTAATTTAATAAAATAGAAGTGGAAGCCTTCTCATTCCCACAGGGTTTACTCTCTTTCTTGTTAGAGGTAACTCTGAAATTAATATATATATTTTCTTTCCATGTTGTTACTTTTTGATATTTTTAATAAGTTGGTTTATGTACATAAGATACATATTGCTGCTTTCTGTGTTTCATAAATATACATGACTTGAATCATATCAAACTTGTACTTTTTAACCTATGTTTATTCATTCAATATTTTCAGTAATTATCCTTGTCAACATCTGTAAAGCTTTCAATTTTTTTTTTGTACAGATGCATAAGTTTAAATTCTATTAAAAAGCCATGCTTTTCATCCCCCTTATTTATTTGGGTCTTCAGTTTAGTTCAGTTCAGTCGCTCAGTCGTGTCCGACTCTTTACGACCCCATAAATCGCAGCACACCAGGCTTCCCTGTCCATCACCAACTTCCGGAGTTCACTCAGACTCACGTCCATTGAGTCAGTGATGCCATCCAGCTATCTCATCCTCTGTCATCCCCTTCTCCTGCCCTCAATCCCTTCCAGCATCAGAGTCTTTTCCAATGAGTCATCTCTTCACATGACGTGGCCAAAGTATTGGAGTTTCAGCTTCAGCATCATTCCCTCCAAAGAAATCCCAGGGCTGATCTCCTTCAGAATGGACTGGTTGGATCTTCTTGCCGTCTAAGGGACTCTCAAGAGTCTTCTCCAACACCACAGTTCAAAAGCATCAATTCTTTGGCGCTCAGCTTCCTTTAAGCCCTTCTTTATTCTTTTTTTTCTCAGTAGAGGGGTTGAGTTCTTTAAAATATTTCAGTGGGGAATACTCCCCTTTTGCCTTTTGGTTGAATTCAGCAACTGGGAGACACCAGCTGGAGAGTTGGATGAAATAATAATAATGGTTTACTATTAACACACTGTCAGGCCATGGCTCCATTCAAGAGGTCCTCTGCCATTGCAACAACTCTAATGGGTTCTGGGTTCCCAGTGCAAGACCTTTCCCTCACCCCCGCAGCCTAGTCAAGGCAATGGCTTCCCCTGTTGCCAGCCCCTCGTGCTTCATCATCTCTTATCGTATTTTTAACCTTGCTCTACTTCTGTCAGTAGACTTTTTGAAATTCTTATCAATTATCTGTTTGGATGTGCCATCTGCTTTTCTACCATGAGCCAAACTATTGAAGTTGGGAATAAATAAATATAAATAAACCAGTAGGCTTCCAATATACCAGTAATGACTAGCAAGTAGTACAGAAAGATGTCTCATGTGCCAGAGCAAATATTTATCATTATGTAGGTGGCTGTATGTTGTGTAAGCTTTATTTATACACATCCACCTGATTTTGTGGGGCTTCCCAGTTGGCACTAGTGGTAAAGAACCTGACTGTCAATGCAGGAGTCCCAAGAGACTTGGGTCCGATCCCTGGGTCAGGAAGATCCCCCAAAGGATGGCATGGCGGCCCACTCCTGTATTCTTGCCTGGAAAGTTCCATAGACAGAGGAACCTGGTGAGCTACTGCCAGGAGCCAGCGTGAGGAATCCCGCCCGTAGCAAAGATCATGAGGAAGAAAGCCTGACACACGCAAAGGCATGATCTGGCTTCAAGGGTTCCCCCTGGATTTTCCTGAGCATCTACCACCAAAAGCCAAAGTCTGCCTGCCTTATTGTACTGTGCTTTCCACTCTTCTGACATAATAGGGGGCTATCCCCGACCACCTTTTCTCTGGAAAAAGTTAACTTAGACCTCCAATTAGTCTCCTGCATATGAAAAGAATGTTTCAGCTCAAACCCCTTTGATGGCTCTCTAACTTGCCTGACAGGTTTAACTGCACTTGTGAAGTGTTTATGGCCCCCCACCCATGAGAGGCATGAAGCTCAAAGCATCTTAAAGACATAGAGCCTTTTCTAAAAAGCTAAAAATTATATTGGTGATGGGTTTCACTGTTGAGTCAATGACTGCTGCCAGGCCTCCATATTCTTCATCTTTTAGGCACCTGGAGGATATTAATCAATGTGATTGGGATATAGAAAAAGGAATATAGTAGTTTTAATGTTAGCAACATTAGACTTTGAGTTAATGAAATTTCTCTTTGTTATAAATCACTGTACTCCTCTTTCTTCCTTATAAATTGTTGTGTCCTTGCTATGAAAGAATGTAACTTTATTTAGTGCTTTCTGAGAGTGGACTAGAGGAGCTGTCCCATGTTGAAGGTCAGGAACTGTGGTGGTAAGGAGATACCTGTCGTCCAAGGTAAGGAGCAGTGGCTGTGCTATGGAGCAGCCATGAAGAGACAACTCACGCCCAAGGTAAGAGAAACCCAAGTAAGATGGTAGGTGTTGCAAGAGAGCATCAGAGGGCAGACACACTGAAACCATACTCGCAGAAAACTAGTCAATCTAATCACACTAGGACCAGGGCCTTGTCTAACTCAATGAAATGAAGCCATGCCTGCAGGGCAACCCAAGGTGGGCGGGTCATGGTAGAGAGGTCTGACAGAACGTGGTCCACTGGAGAAGGGAATGGCAAGCCACTTCAGTATTCTTGCCTTGAGAA
>SJYX01013512.1:177657-187798 GCA_006410675.1 Oreotragus oreotragus | reverse complement strand
TATTTATTTTTTTACATGCACTCCCAGACATGAACCCCCCTCCCACCTCCCACCCCACATCATCCCTCCAGATCACCCCCATACACCAGCCCCAAGCATCCTACATCCTGCATTAAACATAGACTGGCAATTCATTTCTTACATGATAGTATACATATTTCAATGTTATTCTCCCAAATCATCCCACCCTCTCCCTCTCCCTCTCCTTCTCTTTTTCTTTTTAATTTATTTATTTAAAATTTTTTCTTGGAGTATAGTTGATTTAAAATGTTGTGTTAGTTTTAGGTGCACAGCAAATGGAATCAGTTCTACACATACATATATGACAGCTTTACTTCTTTTCCAATTTGGATTTCTTTTGTTTCTTTTCTCTGATATCTGTGACTTGTGCATGTGTGCTGAGTTGTTTCAGTCATATCCGACTCTTCAGTCATGTCTGACTCTTTGTGACCCCATGGACTGTAGCCCACCAGGCTCCTCTATCCATGGGTTCGCCAGGCAAGAATACTGGAGTGGGTTGCCATGCCCTCCTCCAGGGGATCTTCCCAACCCAGGGATTGATCTTCCCAACCCAGTCACCTATATTGGCATGTGGGTTCTTTATCACTAGTGCCACCTAGGATGCATGATGTCTATGGCTTAGGATTTCCAAAACTATGTTGAATGAAAGTGACAAGAATGGACATTCTTGTCTTGTTTCTGATCATAGAAGAAATGCTTTCAGCTTCTCACTTGATCTTCCCAACCCAGTCACCTATATTGGCATGTGGGTTCTTTATCACTAGTGCCACCTAGGATGCATGATGTCTATGGCTTAGGATTTCCAAAACTATGTTGAATGAAAGTGACAAGAATGGACATTCTTGTCTTGTTTCTGATCATAGAAGAAATGCTTTCAGCTTCTCACTATTGAATACAATGTTAACTGTAGGTTTATCATATATGGCCTTTATTATGTTCAGACAAGTTCCCTCTATGCCCACTTTCTGCAGAATTTTATAATAAATGGGTGTTGAACTTTGTCAAAAACTTTTTCTGCGTTAATTGAGATGATCCTATGCTTATTTTTATTCTTAAATTTATTAGTATAGTGTATCACATTGATCGATTTGCAAATATAAAATCTTACACCCCTGAAATAAATCCCACTCAATCAGGGTGTATGATACTTTTAATGTGCTTTTGGATTCAGTTTGCTAGTATTTTGTTGAGAATTTTTGTGTCTATGTTCATTGGTGATATTGGTCTGTAATTTTCTTTTTTTTTTTTTTTGTGATGGCTTTGTCTGGTTTTGGTATCAGAACGATGGTGACCTTATTGAATGAGCTTGGATGTATTTCTTTCCTTGTAGTTTTGTGGAAGAGTTTCAGAAGAATATGTGTTAACTGTCCTCTTAATATTTGATACAGTTTGCCTGTGAAGCCATATGGTTCTGAACTTTTGGTTGTTGAAAGATTTTTAACTACAGTTTCAGTTTCAGCAATTGCAATTGTCTTTTCATTTCTATTTCTTCTTGGTTCAATCTTGGAAGGTTGTACCATTCTAAGAAGTTGTTCATTTCTTCTAGATTGTCCATGTTACTGATATATATTAATAGTTGCTTGTAGTAATCTCTTATGATCTTTTGTATTTCTGTGGTGCCCATTGTAACTTCTCCTTTATCATTTCTAATTTTATTGATTTGAGTCCGCTCCCTTTTTGTCTTGAGTCTGGTTAATGATTTGTCAACTTTGTTTATTTTCTCAAAGAACCAACTTTCAGATTCATTGATCTTTGCTATTGTTTTCTTCATCTCTATTTTACTTATTTCTGCTTTGATTTTAATGATTTTCTTTCCTTTTACTAACTTTGGGTTTTATTTGTTCTTCTNGTGCTGCAATTCATGGGGTCGCAAAGAGTCGGACACGACTGAGCGACTGAACTGAACTGAACTGAGAGTGGCACCAGACTTTGGGAAGAACAACAATATTAAGGCTAATAAGTCTTCTGGTTGACAGACCCTTATCAGAAAAGGGCCATAAAATATTAATTGGCCTTCTGGCCAGAAGATGATGTAAATCACCTAAAACTTGTGTATACAGCTATGTATGCAGAGTAAAATCCATGTCTTGATAAGAGTCAGGGCTGCTGATGCTGCATAATTTTGTATTATCCATTGATCTCTATGTACAACCAAAAGTATAAAAAGCCTTTCCGGACATTAAAGGATGGGCCAGTCACTGGAAAGGCTGGTTTCCCCCGTGTCTTCTTTACTCTATTTTCTGGCTGAATTCCCATCTGGGGTGTGGAGGCTTGCCATGTCTACTTACTTGCCCTGGCTTCTAAGATCCCAAGGCGGGGCACCCTCCACTATTCAAGCAGGCACCGGTGGCCTAATGTAGATGGTGCAAATCTCTTGTCTCAAGGTTTTATTAGCTCTCTGTGTAAACCAAGTTATTCAGCATCTTTCTCTCCTCTATTCTCTTAACTGCAAACTCTTTCCTTATCTTCCCAAGGCGGGGCACCCTCCACTATTCAAGCAGGCACCGGTGGCCTAATGTAGATGGTGCAAATCTCTTGTCTCAAGGTTTTATTAGCTCTCTGTGTAAACCAAGTTATTCAGCATCTTTCTCTCCTCTATTCTCTTAACTGCAAACTCTTTCCTTATCTCTGTCTAAGTCTATATATCTCTCTCGCCATGCCATCCCCACTTTGAATTACCCTGGATCCACCGGGGCTGGACCCTGGCAGACTACAGCCTATGGGGTTGCAAAGAGTCAGACACAACTGAGCGATTTAGCATGTGCGCACACACACACAGACACATACATACTTGATTTTGTATATTGGCTTTCTATATTATATTCCTTAATATTTTTAAGTGCGATGTTTTTTTTTTTTTAAAGTAGAAGTGACTAAATGATTCTGCATACCAGATCCTTGGTGGACAGTTTAAATATCATAAAAAAATCACTATCAGAATTAATTNATCTCTGTCTAAGTCTATATATCTCTCTCGCCATGCCATCCCCACTTTGAATTACCCTGGATCCACCGGGGCTGGACCCTGGCAGACTACAGCCTATGGGGTTGCAAAGAGTCAGACACAACTGAGCGATTTAGCATGTGCGCACACACACACAGACACATACATACTTGATTTTGTATATTGGCTTTCTATATTATATTCCTTAATATTTTTAAGTGCGATGTTTTTTTTTTTTTAAAGTAGAAGTGACTAAATGATTCTGCATACCAGATCCTTGGTGGACAGTTTAAATATCATAAAAAAATCACTATCAGAATTAATTATAATTCAATGCTTATAATCGGAAAAGGCAATGGCACCCCACTCCAGTACTCTTGCTTGGAGAATCTCATGGACGGAGGAGCCTGGAAGGCTGCAATCCATGGGGTCACTGAGGTCAGACACGACCGAGCGACTTCACTTTCAATTTTCACTTTCATGCATTGGAGAAGGAAATGGCAACCCACTCCAGTGTTCTTGCCTGGAGAATCCCAGGGATGGGGGATCCTGGTGGGCTACCATCTATGGGGCCGCACAGAGTCAGACACGATTGAAGTGACTTAGCAGCAATGCTTATAACAATCCCATTGGATTTCTTTTAGAACTTGGTAGTGAGTTTAAATTTGTCTTGAAAAATGAACAAATAAAGATAGCTAATAAAATTTTGAAGTTCATTTGAAGAATAAAGAAATAAAGATAGTTAATAAAATTTTGTAAATGTATTTAAATGTGGAAGTATTTATACATCAGATATTATCAAAACAATGTGATATTAACATGAGGATTTAGAGATGAAAGAGATATTAAAGTAAGCTACAAAGAGTCTCGTGCATTTTATTAAATAATAAACTGCAAGTAATCAGGAGATAAAAGGAGCCAACCAATGTTTTAAACAATGGAATAATAATTTGAAAATATATAATATCTATCATATATATATCTAACAAATGAATAGTAATTTGAAAATACATATCTATAGATTAATATCATATACAATTATACTATCTATATATTAAAATAAATTCCATATATATTGAGGTGTTAAATGAAACAAGAAGCTATTAAATTCAGAAGAGAACCTATGTATTTATTTCTGTAGAGATGGAAAAGGCTTTTAACTTAGAAGCATTCTAAACAATCAGTTTCAAACGCAAAATTTGAAAAATTATTTTAAATGAAATTAGAGTTGACTCTATATTGTATATATTTGGTATGCCATAATATAAATAAATTTGAAAGATGAGTGGAAAATTTTAGAAAACATTTATAATATGTCAGTTGATAGCTTATTATGCAGAGACTTCTCAAATTCACAAACGAATACACACATATAATGTAATGAACAACAGGGCTATAAAATTACTCAAAATCATTAGAGAAAAGTTTAAATGAGATAGTATAGTGCTAGGTATCACATCAAAGACAAAGAAGCTTTAAATTTTAATCCCAAGATACAGATATGGTGACATTCAAAAAAAATCTTTTATGTGGTATAGCTGCAGGACAGAAAAGGTTCATCCTATGCTCTTAAATATCAGGTAAAAAAGTTGTTGCAAAGTTGTATTTTAATTGAAGTATAGTTGATTTACAATATTGTGTTAATTTCAAGCATATAGCACAGTGATTCAGAGATATATATGGACTTCCTTCTTGGCTCAGTAGTAAAGAATCTACCTGCCAGTGTAGGAGAATGGGTTCAATCCCTGGGTTGAAAAGATCCCCTGGGGAAGAAATGGCAACCCACTCCAGTATTCTGGCCTGGGACCATGGACAGAGGACCCTGGGGGTTTACAATTCATGAGGTTGTAAAATAGTTGGTAGTTGGACACAACTTAGGTGCTAAACAATGTGTATATATATATATATATATGCACACTGAAGTGGGTTCATATAAGCTATCCCTTCAAATACAATTAGTTGGAGTTGAAATTGGATCATCTTTTCCTAAAGGCATTTTGACAATATTTGAAAAAAGGTATATGCCCTTTGACACAAAAGTTCCATGTCAACAAATATAACTTGAAATTACAGGTGTATATAAAGTGTATATAGAGAAGGGGACGACAGAGGATGAGATGGTTGGATGGTATCACCGACGTGATGGACATGAGTTTGAGTAAGCTCTGGGAGCTGGTGATGGACAGGGAAGCCTGATGTGCTGCAGACCAGGGTGTTGCAAAGAGTCAGACACGACTGAGCGACTGAACTGAACTGAGAGATTTTAGAGAATCTCATTGTTTTAGACTTACTAGTCAGTGCCAACCTAGCTTGCTCAGATTCCTTTTTCTTTTTCACTTTTTTTTGTATTTATTTTTTTACATGNTTCTTTTTTTTTTTTTTTGTGATGGCTTTGTCTGGTTTTGGTATCAGAACGATGGTGACCTTATTGAATGAGCTTGGATGTATTTCTTTCCTTGTAGTTTTGTGGAAGAGTTTCAGAAGAATATGTGTTAACTGTCCTCTTAATATTTGATACAGTTTGCCTGTGAAGCCATATGGTTCTGAACTTTTGGTTGTTGAAAGATTTTTAACTACAGTTTCAGTTTCAGCAATTGCAATTGTCTTTTCATTTCTATTTCTTCTTGGTTCAATCTTGGAAGGTTGTACCATTCTAAGAAGTTGTTCATTTCTTCTAGATTGTCCATGTTACTGATATATATTAATAGTTGCTTGTAGTAATCTCTTATGATCTTTTGTATTTCTGTGGTGCCCATTGTAACTTCTCCTTTATCATTTCTAATTTTATTGATTTGAGTCCGCTCCCTTTTTGTCTTGAGTCTGGTTAATGATTTGTCAACTTTGTTTATTTTCTCAAAGAACCAACTTTCAGATTCATTGATCTTTGCTATTGTTTTCTTCATCTCTATTTTACTTATTTCTGCTTTGATTTTAATGATTTTCTTTCCTTTTACTAACTTTGGGTTTTATTTGTTCTTCTTTCTCTAGTTACTTTAGGTATAAGTTTGGGTTTTTATTTGAGATTTTTCTTGTTTCTTGAGGTAAGATTGTATTGCTATAAACCTCCCTCTTAGAACTGCTTTTGCTGCATCCCATCAGTTTTGGGTCATCATATTTTCATTGTCATTTGTTTCTAGGTATTTTTAACTTCCTCTTTGGTTTCTTTTGTGATCCATTGGTTGTTAAGTAACATATAGTTTAGTCAAAGTGTATTTGTGTTTTTTTAGCTTTTGTCCCCTGTAATTGATTTTTAATCTCATAGTGTTGTGGTTGGAAAAGATGCTTGATATCATTTCAGTTTTCTTAAATTTCCCTAGGCTTGATTTGTGACCTAAAATTGTGATCTATCCTAGAGAATGTTCCATGTGCATTTAAGAAGAGAATGTGTTCTGCTGCTTTTGAATGGATTGTCCTATAGATATAAATTATTAATAATTCTATATGATCTAATGCGTCATTTAAGGCTTGTGTTTCCTTGTTAGTTTTCTGTCCAGATGATGTGCCCATTGGTATAATTTGGGTGTTAAAACCCCCCGCTATTATTGTGTTATTGTTAATTTCCCCTCTCATGGCTTTTGGCATTTGCCTGATGTATTGAGGTGCTTGTATGTTGCATGCATATATATTTTACAGTTGCTGTATCTTCTTGGATTGATCTCATGATCATTATGTAGTTTCTTTTCTTGTCTCTTGTGTTTATGTTAAAGTCTATTTTTTCTGATATGAGTAATTGCTACTACTCCAGGTTTCTCTTGCGTTTAACTTGCATAGAATATCTTTTTCCATCCCCTGACTTTCAGTCTGTATGTGTCCCTAAGTTTGAAGTGGGTCTCTTGTAGATGGCATATGTATAGGTCTTGTTTTTCTATCCACTCAGCCAGTTCATGTCTTTTGGCTGGAGCAGTTAATCAATTTATTTTTAAGATAATTATCAATATGTACATTCTTATTAGCATCTTCTTAATTGCTTTGGGTTTATTTTTGTAGTTTTTTTTCTTCTCTTCATCATTTTTTCTCTTCTCTTGTGGTTTGGTGACCATCTTTAGTGTTGTGTTTTGATCGCTTTTTCTTTTTTTTCTTTTGTGTTTATCGACTGTGGTTTTTTGGTTTGCATTTCCCACGGTTTTGATAAGGCATACACACACACACACACACACACACACACAAAGTTGTTTTAAGTTGTTGATCTCAATTTCAAATGCAATTCCCATTTCTTGCATTGTACTCTCCTCTCCTCACAGTTGCTGGATTGATATTGTATTTGCTGTCTTCTCACTGTATGTTTGCCTTTACCAGTGAGATTCCCATTTGTGATTTTCTTGTTTATTTTTGTAGCCTTTCTGTTTTTCCCTGCCTAGATAACTTTCTATAGCATTTATTTTGAAGCTTGTTTGGTAGTGATGAATTTTCTGAGCTTTCTCTTGCTTGTAAAGCTTTTGATTTCTTCATGAAATCTAAATGAGAGCCTTGCAGTGTAGAGTGTTCTTGGTTGTGAAAGCATGAAAGTGTTAATTGCTCAGTCATGTCTGATTCTTTGCAACCTCATGGACTATAGCCCGCCAGACTCCTCTGTCCATGGAGTTCTCTAGTCAAGATACTGGGTGGATAGCCATTCCCTTCTTCAGGGGATCTTCTCAATCCAAGGATCAAATCCAGGTCTCTAGTTTTTCCTTTCTATCACCTTGAATATATCATATCATTCTTTTCTGGCCTACAGAGTTTCTTCTGAAAAATTAATTGGTAATTTTATGGGGACTCCTTTGTTTGCTATTTTTTGCTTTTCCTTTGTTGCTTTTAATTTTTCTGTATTTATTTAATTTTTGTTAGGTTATTATATATCTTGGTGTGTCCCTCCTTGGGTTTATCCTGTAAGGAACTCTACACGCTTTCTGAAATAGGGTGAATATTTACTTACCCACATTAGGGAAAATTTTGTCTATAATCTCTTTAAATATTTTCTCAGGCCCTTTCTCTTCTTCTTCTGGGACCCTGATAATTTGAATTGGCAATCTTGATTCCAGCTTGTGTTTCTTCCAGACCAGCGTTTCTCATGATGTACTCTGCATATAAGTTAGGTTATTATATATCTTGGTGTGTTCCTCCTTGGGTTTATCCTGTAAGGAACTCTACATGCTTTCTGAAATAGGGTGAATATTTACTTACCCACATTAGGGAAAATTTTGTCTACAATCTCTTCAAATATTTTCTCAGGCCCTTTCTTTTCTTTTTCTGGGACCCTGATAATTTGAATATTGGTGGATTAAATGTTGTCTGAAATATCTCTTTGACTGTCCTCTTTTCTTTTTATTTGTCTTTCTTTATTCTTTTCCACAGCAGCGATTTCTACCATTCTGTCTTTCAGATCAGTTATTTGTTCTTCTGCCTCAGTTATTTTGATATTTCTCTTTCTGAGTTTTTCATTGTTATTGAATAGAATGGTGAAGGATGTCTATGTATTAATTTTGTATCCTGAATCTTTACCATGTTCATTGATTAGCTCTAGTAATTTTTTGTGTGGCATCTTTAGGGTTTTCTATGTAAGAATCATGTCATCTGCAAACAGTGAGTTTTACTTCTTCTTTTCCAATATGAATTCCTTTTATTTCTTTTTCTTTTCTGATGCTGTGGCTAAGACTTCCAAAATTATATTGAATACTGGTGAGAGTGGGCAACCTTCTCTTGTTACTGATTTTTTTTTTNCCTTACTCCTAGATGTTTGGGGAGTCACTTCTTATGATGTATTCTCACTTGCATATGAAAAGTAACCTTTCTTCTGTCAATCTGTCTGTCATCAATTAATTTTCAGGCCCCTAACCACTTGGACATAAGTTGGTAGAGCACGTTTTTTTTCCTTCCAACAATAGGTTAGGAGGCTGTTAAATTAATACTGGTGAAAAGACAGTGGTGGTTTGTATTAGGGTAACAGTAGAAGGAAGAGAGGGGTTCCCTGGTGGCTCAGATGGTAAAGAATCTACCTTTATTACAGGAGACCCAAGTTTGATCCCTGGGTTGGTAAGACCCCGTGGGGAAGGAAATGACAACCCACTCCCGTATTCTTGCCTGGGAAATCGTATGGACAGAGGAACCTGGAGGGCTATAGTCTGAGGAGTTACAAAAAGTCGGACATGACTTGGTGACTAACACACCGAGAAGGAAGAGAGATGTTTCCAGCAGAATTAACAGGGCTTTGGTTATGGTCGGGAGGGAACAGGGAGAACATGAAGAGGAATGAATCCTAGGTCTCTTCCCAGGACTCTTCAAAAACTTAATACCCTGCTAGTATTAAGCAGGGTAAATGGCCTTGAATGGCCTTCAAGATGTGAGTATGCTAAAAAAAAAAAAAAAAAAAAAAACAAACCTGTCTGTGTGTGGGGGTGGGGGAGGCAGGTGGGCAGCTAAAAAGCACATAATGGAATTTCTCATGGAAAAAAAAATGCCTTATTTAGCAAAAACATTTTAGTGAACCATCTTTGATCTGCATTTGGAGCTTGTCTAAATGAGCTAAAAAGTGGACAAAGAAGACATTGCCTGCATAATGAAGAAGAATGTTTTGCTTCAGCCAGGGGTGGATGTTCCAAGACCAGGAAAATCAGTGAAAAGTAACAGGAGGTAGGGGAGATGGCCCTGCAAGACATCAAGGGCTAGATCCTGAGCACAAGTGCTGCCTGGTAGCAACTATTGCCAATGGACTGAGACGTTTGATGTTCACTTTCATAGTATGTGCCATGCTGTGCTGTGATACAATGCTCTTGCATCCCAAGATACACACCCAAATATTTAACCCAACTGCCTGGTGTGATTGTGTTTCAGGGAAATACATGAACACACTTGTGTTTTATATTTGCATTTGTGCAGAATGGATGGTCAGGAAGCGACAGTTAGAACTGGACATGGAACAACAGATGGTTCCAAATAGGAAAACGAGTACATCAAGGCTGTGTATTGTCACCCTGCTTATTTAACTTATATGCAGGGTACATCATGAGAAACGCTGGACTGGAAGAAACACAAGCTGGAATCAAGATTGCTGGGAGAAACATCAATGACCTCAGATATGGAGATGATATCACCCTGATGGCAGAAAATGAAGAACTAAAGAGCCTCTTGATGAAAGTGAAAGAGGAGAGTGAAAAAGTTGGCTTAAAGCTCAACATTCAGAAAATGAAGATCATGGCA
>SJYX01013512.1:153026-168930 GCA_006410675.1 Oreotragus oreotragus | reverse complement strand
GACTAAGGTCCGTCTAGTCAAGGCTATGGTTTTTCCTGTGGTCATGTATGGATGTGAGAGTTGGACTGTGAAGAAAGCTGAGCGCCGAAGAATTGATGCTTTTGAACTGTGGTGTTGGAGAAGAGTCTTGAGAGTCCCTTGGACTGCAAGGAGATCCAACCGGTCCATTCTGAAGGAGATCAGCCCTGGGATTTCTTTGGAAGGAATGATGCTAAAGCTGAAACTCCAGTACTTTGGCCACCTCATGCAAAGAGTTGACTCATCGGAAAAGACTCTGATGCTGGGAGGGATTGGGGGCAGGAGGAGAAGGGGACGACCGAGGATGAGATGGCTGGATGGCATCACGGACTCGATGGACGTGAGTTTGAGTGAATTCCGGGAGATGGTGATGGACAGGGAGGCCTGGCGTGCTGCGATTCATGGGGTCACAAAGAGTGGGACACGACTTAGCGACTGAACTGAACTGTATTAGGTTGGAATATATGAAATCTGCCAATATTGGACTGCTTGACCTATAAAAGTGACAATGTTTCAATATTTAATATTTATAAATGTCTGTTGTCTCAGAAGGTAACTGTTATTTTATTAGAGTAATAAAGCATAGGCTAGTGACCAGGGAAACGTAAACAATTTAAGAGTCAGATGTGTAACAAACTAGATGATCATTAAGTTCTCTTTACAATCTTTTCTATGAAATGAATTATCATAGTCTAGGAGTTATAAAGAAAGGGGAACATCATATTACCACTTAATTTCTTTTTGATAAGTACTAAACTGTAATATCTCATTTAGTTTCCATAATGACGCTACGCTGCTGCTCTGCTGCTAAGTGGCATCAGTCGTGTCCGACTCTGTGTGACCCCGTAGACGGCAGCCCACCAGGCTCCCCCGTCCCTGGAATTCTTCAGGCAAGAACATTGGAGTGGGTTGCCATTTCCTTCTCCAATGCATGAGAGTGAAAAGTGAAAGTGAAGTCGCTCAGTCTTGTCCGACTCTTTCGCGACCCCATGGACTGCAACCCACCAGGCTCCTCTGCCCTGGGGTTTTCCAGGCAGGAGCGCTGGAGAGGGTGCCGTCGCCTTCTCTGAATGACACTATGAGATATGTGTTTTTACTGAGTTTATATGGAGATAGTCTAGATTCTTGCTCAACTCAGTGCCTTAATCTATGACAAGGTTGGGTCCTGAACAAAGATGAAAAGATACCTCCTTTTTTCGCTCATACAACAAAGGCAATTTCACTGTAATCTGTCAGTATCACCATGACTTTTAACGTAAAAATTTTAAAAATATATTCTTTTCAAATTCATTGCTAGAAAACCCGTTGTAAAGGCATAGCATTAGAATTGCTCTCATTTTCAGTAAACTCTAGAAAATGTACTCACATCATTGTTAAACATTTTTGTAGCCATGTTTATATTGTTTCTTTGGAATTTTTACACTAATAACCTCTGACTTGGATATGATCTCAATTTATTTTTAAACAAAAGAGTGGAAGAAAATGAGAATCATAGCTTTTGGTAAACAGAAACTTCATAAGCTAAATGATTACTTGAAACTGATAGCTTTAAAAAGTGAGAATTTTAGAGGATCAAATCTCTTTTTTCACTTATTAATATATTAGCAGAACTTTAAACTCCTATGTGTACTAAAAAAACTATGCATACACTGAGAAAAAAAGCATTTGAAAAGGAAAGAAACTACAAAGTAAAATCAAAAGAAATATCTAGATTAGATCATTAAAATTATTAATACCTTTCTTCATTTATACTTCTCATTCACTCTCTAAAGAAGAAACCGATAATTTCCTCAGTGGCTACTGAGGAATACACTATGACATTGGTAAGAAATTCTGAAGAATTCCTCAGGGATAAAAATATCCTCACAAGGAAATGACTTACTCTGAGATACCAGTACCCTGGAACTTTTCTTCTTTTCTTTTCTCTTTCTTTTATTTCCTTTTCCCTTTTTTTGTGGCATAGTGAATAAAATAAATTTCCGGCACAGTTGGCTTCTTTCCACTCACAATTTTCCGTCTTTACTTTTATGTCTTTTTTTCCTAAAGGCCATTTTGACTTCTCTTCCTAACATTATTTCAACTCATCAAACTATATTTTCCCTCATTCAAAATTTACTTCACAAGTCAGTCTTCTCTAGGATGCACATCAAGCAAGTTGAAAATAGAGACATCTGCCAGAAAGTGAAATTCAAAAATTAGTAAAAAGGTTCTTGGCAATGCCAAAGAGACAGAGGGTTTATATGAAAAAAATGTATGAACAGACTTTTGCAACACAGTTGAAGAAAGGGAGATTTTTGATCTTCTGATTTCCACTAGAATGTAATCACAGCAAAAATATGATTTTTATCTTATTTACTACCAAATTTTCAACAAAAACTGTTTCTGGAACATGATAGGAGCTCAGTAAATATCTACAGAATGAATGAATAGCTACTGAAAAGTAATTTCAGACATGAAATCAGGAGCACGACAATTAAGCAGATGATATTATATTATTGTCTTGCTTTAATGAGTCTTCTTTATTCCCTCATTCACAACGAGGGAAATATTGTACAAGTCACTTGGACACAGCACTATTTAGTAATATGACATGACATGAGTTTAAAGATAATGTGACCATTGTCATATTTATTTTGTGATAATCAGATTCCAAAAAGCAGATTAGCAGATTATAAGCAGATTCCAAAAAGTTCAATTAAAAATTAGGTATGATCCTAGAGGCCAATATTATAAATAAAAGGAATGAAGGCACATGAGATTTCAGATTTTAGAAAACAACTCTAACCCATAATCATATATTTAGTCAGGATAAGATCTGTTAAGTCTGAAAAGCCATGTTTCTCAGTCTCAACATTATTGACATTTGGAATCTGATACTTCTTTGCAGTAGGGATTGTCCTGTACGTAATGAGATGTTTAGCAGCTTCCCTGATCTCTATCTACTAAATGTAGGGAATACCACACCTCCTTTCTTGGGAAACCAAAAAATATCTTCAGATATTGCCAAATTGAGAACAACTGCTCTGAAGGAAAGAAGAGAGACAATATTCTCAGGTTTTAAAAATACTTATAAGCAAACATGGAGAAAGGAATTTATAAGAGTGATTCAAAAACCACATCACTGCAGCTGAGAAATTTAAAATCCCAGTTTAAAAAACTATATTAAGAATAAAAGAAAGGAACATCTCCTGTGGCTTATCACAGCAAGATAAACTTTGGTGCTCATTGTGTATAGATAAACAATAGGACCATTAACATTATGAAAATATTTTGCATAATCTTCTCCGTTTAGACAAATAATCTTCTAATATTACAGACCATTTTTAGGGAAGAGAGAAAGAAAGTATTTTATTCCTTTATACATTATTGTGTTTTCTAAAATTTGGTAAATTTCATATCATAAGAGCAGGGGAAATTATCAAAGGCACAATAATGTTTTTAGAAATATTTGAAATTGTTTTAAAAGTTGTACCATAAAGTAAAAAATCCAGATTTCTATAAAAATAATTTAAAATAGGTGGTGTTAAAAAATTGCTAAGCTACTTAGTAAGGATCCCTGAAATGATTCTAGAACAATCAAAGACATACTGAGTGCCTGTAATAGAACTGACTGTCAAAAACATTGATTGTACTGTATATGTCAAATTACTTTCCTGCTTGACTGGGTTTCTTAAATTGTAGATCAGTGTGATACTAAAAATACAGTGAATTTTGATTTCCACGAAGGGTTTGTGAACTATTCTTAGGCTATCTATGTTCTTGCATACAGACTTGAAAAGCATGGGCAGATTGAGAGTTCAGTTTGTTTTCCCTTCATCACCAGATAACTACTTATTCCGCCTACTTTCAGAAGGCTCCTTGTTCTAATGCTTTTTGGGAATCTCTAGGACTCCTCAGAATGATTGTTCAAAGTCATTAGACTCAATAATCAATAAGTGGCCTTCAAAGTCTATCATCTTATGGTATTTCAACCACTCTGATCTACAAACTGTCAGTGCCATTCAGTCTCTTTTTAATTAAGGTTGAACAAAAATTTTATAGATTTATTCCCATCCCATCTTAGGTGGACATCATACTTTTTGTAAAATTCTTAATCCACAAAGAAGCAAATCAGTATCAGTTAGTATTTGTTTAGTTAAAAAAATAACACTCAAATAAAAACAGGATTTATTGTTACACTATTAAGTGTATTTAATAGTTTACTAATGTCACAATCATTTGTTTATATGGACAGAGAAGAAATGGTGTGCTAGATGAGAAAAAAAAATCTGCCTATCAGATATTGTATCAGTCTGACTTCTGCTCTACTCCACCCATTCCACATATTCACCTGTCACCTTGCTCTAATAAATACAAAATGACTAGGCAAAAACTTTACTAGCGTAGATATTTTAAGCACCATGTGCTTAGCTGCTTCAGTCGTATTCAACTCTTTGTGATCCCATGTACTGTAGACCACAAAGCTCCTCTGTCCGTGGGATTTTTCAGGCAAGAATAGTGGAGTGGGTTGCCATGCCTTCCTCCAGGAGATCTTGACCCAGGGATCAAACCTTGTCTCCTGCATTGCAGGCAAGTTCTTCACTGCTGAGCCACTGAGGAAGTACATAGCTTAAAGTACTATGGTACTTTAAGCACCATAGTACTAATAATATCAAAAGTATATTTTCAGGCCAAAGAGAACTTTTTAACAAGATGAAAAAAGGAATGTAAGTTAGAATGAAAATTTCAAATTTACGTCTTACCTGGGAAGAAGTGCACTGTTTCAAAAATGGTAATAAGTCACACCAAGTGTACATAACTATAGCCATGCAGTTTTCTAAATGGGCTGCTTAATTTTACAACTACATAAATTAAAAAATACAGTGTAATGAATTTGTGATAACTGATAATACAGTGATTTATTATTTTACTTTAAAAATTATAGAAATTCTAGAAAGGAGATTCCAATTTGACAAGTTAAAAATAAATGGATGGCTTGCATGTCATATTCAATCATCACTTCATGATGATTCATATTATTTCACATAATAGTTTCCTAACCAGAGTATTGGTTCACTGCTGGAAAACCCAAATCATATTATCAGGTAAAGGCATGCTGCACTGCTTTCTTTCCAGCATCAGTGAGGGTCCTTATTGCACAGCTCATCTTTATACTCAGGTGTCTTCAAACTCTGAACAAATGGAAACTTACTTAACGAGACAACAAACATTTGACCTGACCTGTATCCATGATGATGATCTTCCTTGTAAAAGAAATATATTCCTGGGAAACCCAGAGCCATGAAGAAGAGGAGGCAAAGCATGACTTTGAAAGAGAGAATCAATAACAGCACTCAGCTAGGATCCTCCACAACTTTGACAAAGCTTGTTTTCAACATATAGTCTTTGTAAACTGTGTGATGTAAGTTTAAGTTCACAGGGTTGCAGAGTTCAACCTTCAGGCTTGTGAAAGTGTAAACTCTTTAAAGAGTGAGAAGGTAATTTGGCCTGACAAACTCAATAGAGAGTCCTTGTCAAGCACTTACCCCAAATTATTACCCATGGTAAGCATTACATTGCCTGGGAGCAACTAACTTTAAATAAAGAAATGCTATTTTCCTTCCTGAGAAATAAGAGTGAATTTTTTGTTTGTATCACATTTGGCCCATGTACTCACAGTGAGTACAAGGACCCCTATTTTGTCTTCATCTTTAAGACACAATCATAAGGAAAATAGCCAACAGAAAACAGACAAGATAGAGATTTTGTTTTAAAAGAGAGACAAGTAACCAAGTTACTTGTTATGTACTTGATACATAAGATCAACGAGTCTTCCTTTTGAAGTTCACAAATATAAAGTCCATGTCTCAGCTGGAAACAGTCAGATTTGAAATCTTTTCTCCAAATAGAAATAATATTTGCTTTCATAACAATGATTTTAGAAATTTCAACCCTAAATACACTCAATTCTCTGTTTACATGTATCCACTATTTAGAAATCAATGAGAAATGAACTCTAGAGCCTGTCTCAAAGACCTCCATTATTAGGACTACCTCTTTAAAAAAATCTTTTTCCTCAGAACCTTCATCTGGAAGAAAAAATCATTTTAGCATGCTTTTACTTGAAAATGATCCCAAGTAAAATCATCATTTCATATTCACTCATTCACTCATAAAAGCATTTAAGTGATTTAGGAAAAGTTAAGCATGAGGGAGAGGATAGCACTTTCAAATAAATCCAAATCTTACCTGGTAAATTGAAATGGAACAACACCCTGAAATCCTTCTTGACTTCCCTCCTCTCCTCAAGGGACGACTAAATCACAGCAGCCAATATTCTTAAACCCTGAAAGAAAAATCAGGAAGCTTGATCTGTGCACATAATGGCCTGCACAATATAAGAAAGCGCCGTTTCTTGGCAACTAGGAAACAATCCTTTTCAATTAACTCAGAGCAATTGGCCCACGTTTGTTGTTAAACAGAGTAAAGAAAGTGCTTTAAGAATTCAAAAGAACCTTGGTAATAGCTCACCAAGAAAGTCAGGGCAGTTTGTTCATTTTGAAAAGCATTTTTAATTAATTGACTGCCCATTCTACTCGCCTAACCCTTTCCTAAGAACTTTTATTGACCTACCTGTTTCACTTCCCTGTTGCATATTATTTACTTAAAACCTCAGTCCTGAAGAGTTGGATTCGTTGTTGCAAAAACACAGTGAAAAGGTGAAAGATAATTCTAGCAAATCAGGGGTGTGTAATGTTATCCTGCATACTATTTGCACACTATATTTTTGCTTTCTAAGACATCAGCTGGAATATAGCACTGAGTGCTCACGTAATTCAAAACAGTTGTATCTTCTGTTCTTTTCATTGTTAAAGACCACCTCCAGCAGGCACTAATTTCAGGTGATATGTAGGAAGTGTAGCTGGGCTAGGTTGATTTGTGTTGATTTAACTATTTGGGGGAGATATGAATCATAGATGAATACATAATTATCCTTGGAGAGATTGGTTTCAGCTCCCTACCCACCACTGAGAGTAACAAACTCCATGGATGCTTAAATACTCTATGTAAAATGGCATAGTATTTACACATAACCTGTGCGCATCTTCTCCTATACTTTAAATTTTCTCTAGATTACTTCTAGTACCTAATACACTATAAATACTATGGAAATAGTTGCCAGGCAGGTAACAAAGTCAAGTTTGCCTTTCTAAAATTTTTTCTTCAAATATTTTTGATCCATGGTTGGTTACATCTATGAATGTAGAACCTACAGATATGGAGAACCAATTGTACTTGTGAGAATTTGATGAAATCTTTGGATGATCTTCTTAGGGTGCTTTGCATTCTCCCGTACATATTTGAAATTTAATGTATTAATTGGGGTCCATATATGGGACCTTTACTTAAAATTTTCTATTCCAAAAGGCAAGTGATGAGGAAAATACGTTATATATAGATAATTTTTGTTGCTAACCAAATTTTACCCTTGCAAATGGTAAAGCTTTAACTATCAAATATGTTTGTATCTCCAAAGTGAGAAGACATTTTAAGATAGATAATCTCCATATTCAACCAATGTCAAATTGGATAAATTTTGTCTTCACACACCCCCTCCCCCATTTTGCCAAGGTTGACCAAGAGTACATGTTATGGTGTTTACTGTCAACAGCTCTTTTGTTTTCTTTTTTCCTTTTATCATCTAGATCTCCCTAAAATGTGTGTCATTCTTGTCATGCTATCATTAATGGGGAATTCTTAGGTAATATTTTTTTTAAATAAAACCTTTTGGAGGGATTGTCTTCACAAAAAGCACTTTCTCTGTTTGTGGGAATTTGAGGCACTGTTGCAAACTGTTAAAGGTGATGTATTTAGGTAGACTTTCTGGCACCTTCAAATCACATTCTCAACAGCTGTATACACTTTCCATGGATAGAACTGGCTGGGATAATTTTATAAGTGTTTCTTCAACCTTTGTACCGACTCTTGCACTTGTTTGCTCCATGACCTCAGGTAGATTTGTTAAACATTTTGTGTCTCAGTTCCCTTATCTGTCAAATGAAGTTAATAATATTTACATCATAGGGTTATTTTGAGGATTGATTAAGATTGTATATGTAAAGCTTAAAACAAGGCTCAGCAAATGGTATGTGCTCAAGAGTTAGCTGTATTGTTAACACTGTTGTGGGTGTTTGTATTTCTGAACTGAGTAACTTTCAAGGTCCTTTTCAGATTCCCAAAATCCTATATAATCCTGAAATAAAAATCTAAAGTTATGTAAACAAAGGCTTTTGAGATATATAAAATGACTCTTCTTCCTTTTATTTATAGATAAATCCTCATTCATCATCTAATATGTCTAACATTTAGAGCTTTTATATGCCCTTTCACTAACAGAGAAAAATGACAATTGTTTTCAAAAGTGAAGAATGTCTTTTTCTTTCTGAAAAATGCATTCTTGTTAAACAGATTCACTTCATTTAACAAAATGCAGAGAGAGGTGGAAATTCTGCAAGAATCTTTTCTTACAAGACATTTTATCACATGCAATACAATTATTTGAAAAATTCTTAGCTTTACTTCTTATATACTTAAAACGTATGGACCTTACTTCAGTTTTTGGCATCCATTTAGAAGTATTTTTAACCAGCAGCTGCAGATCCTAATATTTGAGAGGTAATGCATGCTTCTGAGTATTCACTGAAAAAAACAGTCCAGACAGAGTAGGCCATAAAGACTCCATCTGATCCTCTCCAGCTTAACAGGCAGGTTTAACCTTAGGTCTTGGCTAAATGCATTGTGCAGCTTCTTCAATCAAATATAATACCATCTCTCTGCTAGGAGAAAATTCACAATTATTTTGAGAGACCAAATAAACCAGCCTTCTTGGAAAGACTGGATTCAGCTACTCAAGTAGATATTAATTATCATATACTTGGTACATAGCAGTGCTTCCCTTGTTCTTTACTTCTAGAAGTCTTATTTGCCTCAGTATCTTGAAAGAGCAAATTCTGGAACAGGGGAAATTACCTATGAAATGTGCAAAAAAAATTGAAAGGACAATATTTGCTTAAAAGTACTGAACTATGGAGATTTTAACAGAAATACTCTGGAAATTTTCAATCCAATGTCTCTCTTTACAGAAGATTGGGTGTAATGTGAAAACAGTGCTGCATAAGCTACTGGGAAATGTGAATTCCTCATTAGAAATTCTGTAATAGCCTAAGTCTCAGCATTGTTTCCCTCCTATACTCTGAGAGGAGTTCTCCCAAGTCCAAGGTCAGGGGTGGTGGCCGAGAGGAGCTACCCCACGTCTGAGGTCAAGGGCGGTGGATGAGAGGAGCTACCCTAGGGCTGAGGTCAGGGGTGGCAGCCGAGAGGAGCAACCCCATGTCCAAGGAGCAGTGGCTGCGTGGGCACAAGAGGGCTGAGAGGAGCTACTCCACATTCAAGGTCAGGAGGGGTGACCTCATCCAAGGTAAGGAGCAATGGCTGTGCTTTGCTGGAACAGCCATGAAGAGATACCCCACGTCCAAAGTAAGAGAAACCCAAGTAAGACAGTAGGTGTTGTGAGAGGGCATCAGAGGGTAGACACACTGAAACCATAATCGCGGAAAACTAGCCAGTCTGATCACACAGACCACAGCCTTGTCTAACTCAGTGAAATTAAGCCATGCCGTGCGGGGCCACCCAAGACGGACGGGTCATGGTGGAGATGTCTGACAGAATGTGGTCCACTGGAGAAAGGAATGGCAAAGAGCTTCAGTATTCTTGCCTTGAGAACCCCATGAACAGTATGAAAAGGCAAAATAATAGGATACTGGATGAGGAACTCCCCAGGTCAATAAGTGCCCAGTATGCTACTGGAGATCAGTAGAGAAATAACTCCAGAAAGAATGAAGGAATAGAGCCAAAAAACAATACCCAGTTTGGATGTGACTGGTGATAGAAGCAAGATCCAATGCTGTAAAGAGCAATATTACATAGAAACCTGGAATGTTAGGTCCATGAATCAAGGAAAATTGGAAGTGGTCAAACAGGAGATGGCAAGAGTGAACAGTGACATTCTAGGAATCAGCAAACTAAGATGGACTGGATTGGGTGAATTTAACTCAGATGACCATTATATCTACTACTGTGGGCAGGAATCCCTNAAGGAATAGAGCCAAAAAACAATACCCAGTTTGGATGTGACTGGTGATAGAAGCAAGATCCAATGCTGTAAAGAGCAATATTACATAGAAACCTGGAATGTCAGGTCCATGAGTCAAGGAAAATTGGAAGTGGTCAAACAGGAGATGGCAAGAGTGAACAGTGACATTCTAGGAATCAGCAAACTAAGATGGACTGGATTGGGTGAATTTAACTCAGATGACCATTATATCTACTACTGTGGGCAGGAATCTGTTAAAAGAAATGGAGTAGCCATCATGGTCAACAAAAGAGTCTGAAATGCAATACTTGGATGCAATATCAAAAACAACAGAATGATCTCTGTTCATTTCCAAGCCAAACCATTCAATATCATGGTAAGCCAAGGCTATGCCCCAACCAGTAACGCTGAAGAGGCTGAAGTTGAATGGTTCTATGAAGACCTATAAGACCTTTTAGAACTAACATCCAAAAAAGTTGTCCTTTTCATTATAGGGTACTGGAATGCAAAACTAGGAAGTCAAGAAACACCTAGGGTAACAGGCAAATTTGGCCTTGGAGTATGATATGAAGCAGGACAAAGGCTAATAGAGTTTTGCCAAGAGAATGCAGTGGTCATAGCAAGTACCCTCTTCCAACAACACAAGAAAAGACTCTACACATGGACATCACCAGATGGTCAACACCAAAATCAGNTCCATTTTAAGGAAGTTTTCAACTATTATCTCCTCAAGTATTTTCTCATGCCCTTTCTCTTTGTGTTCTTCTCCTGGGCACCTATGATTTGAATGTTGAGGCATTTAACATTGTCCCAGAGGTCTCTGAGATTGTCCTCATTTCTTTTATTTTTTATTTTTTCCTCTCTACTTCATTTATTTCCACCATTTTATCTTCCAACTCACTTATTCTCTCTTTTGCCTCAGTTATTCTGCTGTTGGCTCCCTCCAGAGTGCTTTTGATGTCAATTATTGCATTATTCATTATTGACTGACTCCTCTTTACTTCCTCTAGGTCCTTTTTAAACATTTCTTGCATCTTCTCAATCCTTGTCTCTAGTCTATTTCTCTGTAACTCCATTTTGTTTTCAAAATTTGGGATCATCTATACTATTATTTTTCTGAATTCTTTTTCAGGTAGATTCCCTATCTCCTCATTTTTTGTTTGGGTTGGCAGGCATTTATCATGCTCCTTTAGCTGCTGAATATTTCACTGCCTTTTCATTTTGTTTAGATTGCTGTGTTTGAAAGTGCCTGCCTGTGTTTGAAGGTGTTCTGTAGGCTAGCAGTTTGTTGTTCCTCTTTATTTGGATCCTAGGGGAGAGACCAGTCTAGCCAGTAATCAAATCCCTAAGTGCTCTCCACAGCCTGAAACACCCAGAGAAATTCACAGTTATGTAGAGAAGAGATTGGGGTGAAGGATATAGAGATGACCTGAGGGAGAAAAGGGANAGGGGAGAGACCAGTCTAGCCAGTAATCAAATCCCTAAGTGCTCTCCACAGCCTGAAACACCCAGAGAAATTCACAGTTATGTAGAGAAGAGATTGGGGTGAAGGATATAGAGATGACCTGAGGGAGAAAAGGGAGAGTCAAAAAGGGAGAGAGCAATCAAACCATTAATCAAATCCCTAAGTGAAAATGGGTACTGAATATTCAATTCTTAAAGGTACAAAATTGACAACAAATATCAGAAAGCAAAGGCTGAAAATATAGAATAGAGGTTAGGCTCTCAATAATACAATATAATAAATACAAAACAAAATCAATCAGAAAAAAAAATATATGAAATTTGCTGTAAAAAATAAGATCTTGTTTTGGAAGGTAGTAGTATATTATGAAAAAGAAAATTAAGGGAGTAATAAAAAATTAAAATTTTTAAAAATTAAGAAGTGATAATTGTAAAAATATATCTAGGAATTTCTCTGGAGCTGTTGTGGGGTCAGTTCAGTTTCAGATAGTTCCTTGTTGCAGCTTGTAATTGTTCTTAAGGTCTATAGACCTCCTCTAATACACAGTCAATATTAATTGCAGAGTTTTAATCTATTGCACCTGTCACTTCCAGAGTGGTTCCCTCTTCTTTGTTTATTTTGGTTTCNATATATGTGAAATTTGATGTAAAAAATAAGATCTTGTTTTAGAGGTAGTAGTATGTTATGAAAAAGAAAATTAAGGGAGTAATAAAAAATTAAAATTTAAAAAATTAAGAAGTGATAATTGTAAAAATATATCTAGGAATTTCTCTGGAGCTGTTGTGGGGTCAGTTCAGTTTCAGATAGTTCCTTGTTGCAGCTTGTAATTGTTCTTAAGGTCTATAGACCTCCTCTAATACACAGTCAATATTAATTGCAGAGTTTTAATCTATTGCACCTGTCACTTCCAGAGTGGTTCCCTCTTCTTTGTTTATTTTGGTTTCCTCTGTTTGCAAGTCTCTTCAGTGTCTAATTTCTGCCCTAACACAAGGGGGCATAGGTGGTCACTTATTTAGGCTCACTTGTTCAGTTTTGTTGTGGGGAAGGAGGGATACTGCAAACAAATATCACTGGCATGTGTGGGGAGTGCTTGCAGTGGATGGACCACAATGGGTTTGCCAAAGCCCAAAGCAGCATGTGCTTCCTGGGTTACACTGCTCAGGCTCCAGGGTGCTCTGCAAGGGCACTGTCCCAAGTGGGCACTGCGTTTCATACACTTCCCAATCTAAGCTGCTCAGGTTCTCAGGTACTCTGCAAGGGCACAGACCCGGTTGGGCGGTGCATTTTGTGTCCTTCCCAGGTCTGAGCATCTCAGGCAACTGGGTGCTTGGTGAGTGTACTGTCCCTTGTGAGCCATGTGTCTTAAACACGCCCTAGTCCTGGCTGCTTAATTTTCTGGGCACGCCAGACAGCACCATTTTAGGTGTGCTGGCAGTCACTGGGGAGCTGATCTCAGGCTGAGATACACCTAGTAGATGTCAACTGTCTAGGATGCCAGGAACACATGGGAGCCTGCTCTCAGTTTGGAGGGATGATGCCATCTCTGGGGCCAAGATTGCAGCAGCCCCTTGCCTTTTGGCTCTGGATGTCACACACCTGCCTGTCTGTCTCAGCAGGGGAGAGGCCTACACACAACTGGATAGCTCTCCTTTGGTATACAATCAATCCTTTGTTCTGTGAGCACCACCAGGCTGTGAGTTAGTGCCATTCGTGGGAAAGGTTTTCTTTTTTCTTTTCTTTTTTTGGTCTCTCTGGCAATCCCAAGGTTTGGGATACTATCTCATGTTAACCCCTTAGATTGTCCCCAGGATATCCAGGTCTGGTTCTTACCCTAATGACCAATGATGAAGCCTGTGCTTCCCTGCCCAGCCCCTGCTCGCTGGTGGTGGACATGAGTGTCTGGGTTACTTCTCCACCGCCCATTGTGGTTAGGTGTGTATTCTGTGGGTTTTATTTTTTTTCCCCCATTTCTCCTGATTATATTGCCCTCTGAGATTCCAAAACTCCCCACAGATCTGCCTGTGGGACGATTTCCTATCGTGTGGAACTTCTCCTTCTAGACTCCCATCTAAGGTCGTCTCCATTCTTAAATCTTATATTTTTGTCTTTCTTTTTATTTTGACCAACCTCCTTTCGAAGAGAATGGGCTGCCTTTCTGGGAGCCTGGAGTCCTCTGCCTGCATTCAGAAGTTGTTTTGTGGAAGTTGCTCAACATTCAAATGAACTTTTTATAAATTTGTGGGGGAGAAAGTGGTCTCCCTGTCCTATTTCTCTGTCATTTTGGGACCGGCCCCATTTCTAATTTTATTGATTTGTGTCTTTTGCCTATTATTTTATGTCTGACTAATGGTTTGTCAATTTTGTTTGTTTTTTCAAGAACCAACTTTTAGTTTTATCTTTGCTCTAGTCTCTAGTTTTACCTTTACTATCATTTCAGTTCTGTTGCTCAGTCACGTCAGACTCTTTGTGACCCCATGGACTGCAGCAAGCCAGTTTTCCCTGTCACCAACTCCCAGAGCTTACTCACACTTAAGTCTACTGAGCTGGTGATGCCATCCAATCATCTTATCGTCTGTCATCCCCTTCTCCTACTGCCTTCAATCTTTCCCAGAATAAGTGTCCTTTCCATTGAGTCAGTTCTTTGCAGCAGGTGGCGAAAGGATTGTAGCTCCAGCATCAGCCTCAGTCCTTCCAATGGATATTTAGGACTGATTTCTCTTAGGATTGACTGGTTTGATCTCCTTGCAGTTTAAGGGACTCTCAAGAGTCTTCTCCAACACCACATTTCAATAACATAAATTCTTTGTTGCTCAGCTTTCTTAATGGACCATCTCTGACATCCACACATGACTACTGGAGAAACCACAGTTTGACTAGATGGACTTGTCAGCAAGGTATGCTTCCTCTTTTTAATATGCTGTCTAGGTTGGTCATAGCTTTTATTCAAAGGAGCAAGCGTATTTTGATTTCATGGCTGGGGTCACCATCTACATTGATTTTGGTGCCCATGAAAATTAAGTCTCTCACTCTTTCCATTCTTTCCCCATCTATTTGCCATGAAGTGATGGGACCACATGCCATGATCTTAGTTTTCTGAATGTGGGGTTTTAAGCCAGCTTTTTCACTTGCTTCTTTCACTTTCATCAAGAGGCTCTTCATTTCCTCTTCAATTTCTGCCATAAATGTGGTGTCATCTGCGTATCCGAAGTTATTGGTATTTCTCCCAGGAAATTTGATTCCAACTTGTGCTTCAACCAGCCCGGCATTTCACATGATGTACTCTGCATAGAAGTTAAATAAGCAGGATGACAATATACAATATACTCCTTTCCCAATTTGGTACCAGTACATTGTTCCATGCCTGGTTTTAACTGTTGCTTCTTGACCTGCATACAGATTTCTCAAGAGGCAGGTCAGGTGGTCTGGTATTCACATGTCTTGAAGAATTTCCCACAGTTTGCTGTGATCCACACAGTCAAAGACTTTGGTATAGTCAAAAAAGTAGAAGTAAATGTTTTTCAGGAATTCTCTTGTTTTTTTCTACGATCCAATGGATGTTGACAATTGGATCTCTGGTGTCTCTACCTTTTCTAAATCCAGTTTGAACATCTGGAATTTCTCATTTCATGTATTGTTGAAAGCTAGGTGGTGAATTTTGGAATATTCTTTCTAGCCAAAATATGGATAAGCTCCATACAGTGAAGGAAAACAAGACTGGGAGCTGACTGTGGTTCAGATCATGAACTTGTTATTGCCAAATTCAGACTTAAATTGAAGAAAGTAGGGAAAACCACTGGACCATTCAGGTATGACCTATATCAAATCCCATATCATTATGCAGTGAAAGTGACAAATAGATTCAAGGGATTAGATTTGATAGACAGATGCCTGAAGAACTATGGACCGAGGTTTGTTACATTGTACAGGAGGCAAGAATCAAGACCATCCCCAAGAAAAAGAAATGAAAAATGGCTGTCTGAGGAGGCCCTACAAAAAGCTGAGAAAAGAAGAAAAGCTAAAGACAAAGGATGTCCTTTTCATTACAGGGGACTGGAATGCAAAAGTAGGAAGTCAAGAAACACCTGGAATAACAGGCAAATTTGGCCTTGGAATATGGAATGAAGCAGGGCAAAGACTAACAGAGCTTTGCCAAGAAAATGCACTGGTTATAGCAAACACCCTCTTCCAACAACACAAGAGAAGACTCTACACATGGACATCACCAGATGGTCAACACCAAAATCAGATTGATTATATTCTTTGCAGCCAAAGATGGAGAAGCTCTATAC
>SJYX01013512.1:139473-151439 GCA_006410675.1 Oreotragus oreotragus | reverse complement strand
ATGGACGTGAGTCTGAGTGAACTCCGGGAGATGGTGATGAACAGGGAGGCCTGGTGTGCTGTGATTCATGAGGTCTCAAAGAGTCGGACACAACTGAGCGACTCAACTGAACTGAACCATTATCTTCATACCTGCACCATAGTTTGGCCCTAGGTAAATAACAGGGAGGGAACACAGCCCCATTCATCAACAGAAAATTGGATCAAGATTTACTGAGGACGCCCCACCCATCAGAACAAGACCCAATTTCCCCCTCAGTCAGTCTCTCCCATCAGGAAGCTTCCATGAGCCTCTTATCCTTCTCCATCAGAGAGCTGACAGACTGAAAACCACAATCACAGAAAACTAACCAATCTGATCACATGGACCACAGCCTTGTTTAACTCAATGAAACTATGAGCCATGCTGTGTAGAGCCACCCAAGATGGATGGGTGATGGTGAAGAGTTTTGACAAAAGGTGGTCCACTGGAGAAAGGAATGGCAAACCACTTCAGTTATTCTTGGCTTGAAAACCCCGTGAACAGTATGAAAAGGCAAAAAGATAGGACATTGAAAGATGAACTCCCCAGGTCGGTAGGTGCCCAATATGCTACTAGACATCAGTAGAGAAATAACTCCAGAAAGAATGACGGGATGGAGCCAAAGCAAAAACAATACCCAGCTGTGGATGTGACTGGTGATAGAAGCAGGGTTCGATGCTGTAAAGAGAATACTGCATAGGAACCTGGAATGTCAGGTCCATGAATCTAGGCAAATTGGAAGTGATCAAACAGGAGATGGTAAAGAGTGAATGTCGACATTTTAGGAATCAGAGAACTAAACTGGACTGGAATGGGTGAATTTAACTCAGATGACCATTATATCTATTACTGTGGGCAAGAATCCCTTAGAAGAAATGGAGTATCCTTCATAGTCAAGAAAAGAGTCCGAAATGCAGTACTTGGATGCAATCTCAAAAATGACAGAATGATCTCTGTTCGTTTCCAAGGCAAACCATTCAATATCACAGTAATCCAAGTCTATGCCCCAACCAGTAATGCTGAAGAAGTTGAAGTTGAACTGTTCTATAAAGACCTACAAGACATTCTAGAACTAACACCCAAAAATGATGTCCTTTTCATTATAGGGGACTGGAATGCAAAAATAGGAAGTCAAGAAATACCTGGAGTAACAGGCAAATTTGGCCCAGGAGTACAGAATGAAGCGAGGCAAAGGCTAATAGAGTTCTGCCAAGAGAATGCACTGGTCATAGCAAACACCCTCTTCCAACAACACAAGAGAAGACTCTACACATGGACATCACCAGATGGTCAATACCAAAATCAAATTGATTATATTCTTTGCAGCCAAAGATGGAGAAGCTCTATACAGTCAGCAAAAACAAGACTGGGAGCAGACTGTGGCTCAGATCATGAACTCCTTATTGCCAATTTCAGACTTAAATTCAAGAAAGTAGGGAAAACCACTAGACCATTCAGGTATGACCTAAATCACATCCCTTACGATTATACAGTGGAAGTGAGAAATACATTCAAGGGATTCGATCTGATAGATGGAGTGCCTGAAGAACTATGGACAGAGATTCCTGACATTGTACAGGAGGCAGTGATCAAGATCATCGCTATGAAAAAGAAATGCAAAAAGGCAAAATGGTTGTCTGAGGAGGACTTACAAAGAGCTGTGAAAAGAAGAGAAGTGAAAAGCAAANAAATGCTGGGCTGGAAGAAGCACAAGCTGGAATCAAGATTGCTGGGAGAAATATCAGTAACTTTAGATACACAAATGGCACCACCTTTATGGCAGAAAGTGAAGAGATACTATGGAGCTTCTTGAGGAAAGTGAAAGAGGAGCGTGAAAAAGCTAGCTTAAAACTCAACATTCAGAAAACCAAGATCATGACATCTGGTCCCATCACTTCATAGCAAATAGATGGGGAAACAATGGAAAGTGAGAGACTTTATTTTCTTGGGCTCCAAAATCACTGCAGGTTGTGACGATGGTCAAGAAATTAAAAGACACTTGCTCTTTGGAAGAAGAGCTATGACCAACCTAGGCAAGATATTAAGAAGCAGAAACATTACTTTTCCCTCAAATGTCCTTTTAGTCAAAGCTATGGTTTTTCCAGTAGTCATGTATAGATGTAAGAGTTGGCTTATAAAGGTGCACGATGAAGAACTGATGCTTTTTAACTGGTGTTGGAGAAGACTCTTGAGAGTCTTTTGGATTGCAAGGAGGTCAAACCAATCAATCCTAAAGGAAATCATTCTGAATATTCATTGGAAGGACTGATACTGATACTGAAGCTCCAATACTTTGGCCATCTGATGTGAAGAACTGACTCTGGAAAAGACACTGATGCTGGTAAAGACTGAAGGCAGGAGGAGAAGTGGATGACAGAGGATGAGATGGTTGTATGACATCAATGACTCAATGGATATGAGTTTGAGAAAGCTCCTGGAGTTGGTGATGAACATGGAAGCCTGACATGCTGCAGTCCACGGGATTGCAAAGAGACACGACTGAGCCACTGAACTGAAAGTGTGTCTCCCCAGTCCTTTATAAGTTGTGTAATCAAATTTCACTGGGCTTCCCTGTGGCTCAGGTGGTAAGGAAAGTGCCTACAATGTGTGTGACCTGGGTTTGATCCTTGGGTGGGAAAATCCTGCAGAAGGGAAAGGCTACCCACTCCAGTATTTTGAACTGGAGTATTCCATGGACTGTATAGTCCCTGGGGTCTCAAAGAGTCAGACATGAGTGAGTGACCTTAAATCTTTTCTATAGTCTGCTTTATTTCTTTTTCATTTATTTCTGTTCTTATTTTTGTGATTTATTTCCTTCTACTAACTTTTTTTGGTTTGTTTGTTTCTTCCCTAGTTGCTTTAGGTGTAAGTTTGTTTATTTGATGTCTCTCTTATTTCTTGAAATAGGCTTATTTTTCTATGAACTCTCCTCTTCCCTCTGCCATCTTAAGCCTCCCACTCTCAGATTTCACTAACCACATTCAAGGCCATAGATTATAACTGGAGGGCTTGCTAACCTCTGGGATTTATATGTCTTTCCCACAGATTAAAGAGTCATTCTGCACTATTTGGTCTCCATTTGGATCTTAGTTATTTACCATATCTTTTAATAACTTTAATAACTACTTGAGATTTCAGAGACTTAACCTGTAACTTTACCTAGAGGAAAGTGGTCTATTTCATTAATGAATAGGTAAAAGGAATAGAGACCATTATTCTAAAAATATATGCCAAATATTTGGTTGAGAAATAATAAAATGAAACATCAAAGTCTAATTTGACAATTTAAAAGGCTTATGCTTAGGATCATCCATCTCTTGAAATCAACTTTGTTCCAGGACCCAAGAAGAATCAGATTAAATCTAGAAGTATATTTCAGTCTTATTTGCCTTTGGGTATATTCCACGAAGTGGAATCGTTGTATCATTTGTAGTTCTATTTTTAAGATTTTATCCTACTACTACACTGTTTTCCACAGTGGCTGCTCCATCAGAATATGTGTTTATCTGTCACCATGTCCTAATTGTTGGATGAGTGGTCTTCCACGTGTTTTAAGAATTCAAGTTTTCCCTGCCAGGTTTCTTCATCATCCCCTAGGAACTGAAAGTCTTTCTGTGTATCCCTCTTTCAAGCCAGTAGGCGAGGATAAAGGGGCATGTAGAGGATCATTGAGAGGTTTTTGACGCCAAGCTTGAAGATAACTTGCATTTATTTTGTTCCTATTTCATTCGACTGAATTTGCTTCTTTGTTCCCACCCTCTGGCTTGTAATTTCAAGAAAGTTGGAAAGTATGGACTGGTACACTGCCCAAGGGAGCAGAAACTGACTTATTTATCATGCATCATGGCTCTATAACAGTGATAGGTGCATACTAGGAACTCAATATTTGTTGAATAATTGCTTTAATGAGTTTATGAGTTTGTGAATGAATGAATGAACTAATCCTTGTTAGCAGAGTAGGAAAAATCATGTACAAGTAGGGAGTAGAAAGCACTGAAGTCCATAGGAAATTTAAGTTTGGTGTTGACACATTTAACTAGAGATGAGACCTAATTTCTAGAGCAGAAATTGCTTCTCTGGTCAAGTATAAGAAATATTTTGAAGACTCTGCTAAACATTTGCTTTTTTGAGGATAAAGTGTCAGAAAATATAATAAGGTTATACATTCACTATTATAGCATACAGAATTTAAAAAAAAACTATTTTTATTGGAATGGGCTATTAGGAAAATTTCTAGCTATAAAATTTATTTTTATAGGCATTATTTAAAACGTTTTTACTTTAAGTCTTCATTGTTTATAAGATTAAGCTAATTGAAGTAAGTCATCATAGAGTAATATCTGCTCATCATCTTAAGTGTGTAGTGTAGTGTGTTAGTCACTCAGTCGCATCCGACTCTTTGCAACCCCAAGGACTATAGTCCATCAGGCTCCTCTGTCCATGGAATTCTCACTATTATAGCATAAATAATTTGCAAAAATAAAGCTGTATTTTTATTGGAATGGGATATTGGGAAATTTTTAGCTATAAAATTTATTTTTTGTAGACATTATTTAAAATATCTTTATTTTAAAGTTTCATTGTCTATAAGACCACTCTTGTAAATTTTGAAGATTTAAAATACAGATATTTTGAAGCTGATTGCTATTAAAAATATTTCTTTGAATTGATTTGCAAACACTTTTTTATATTCTTTTGTGAACTCATGGACCTACCTAAAATTCATTATGCCACATTCAATGAGAGTCTGAGAGATATAGACCTTTCTCTAAATTGTTACTGTATAGTAAGAGTTAGTGTTTACTTGCTAAAGAAATGGAGGAGAGGAAAGAGCCAGGCTTAAAGACTTGAGCTGAATCTAGACCCTGACACTTCTCAACCAGGTATCCTTGGCTATGTATGTATCTTCTCCTGGCCTTAAAAAAAAAAAAAGAAAAAATCATTAGTAAAATGAGACTAACACGTTGATGCTAGCATTCTTGTAAGAGTTAAATGAGATTAAATAGGCAAAAAATGTAGCAGTGTCTGACACTCTCTGGTTCTCAAAAAAGACAAAAAATGCTGTCTTCCATACGGATGGCTAACAAACACATGAAAAGATGCTCAACGTCACTCATTATCAGAGAAATGCAAATCAAGACCACAATGAGGTACCATTTCACACCAGTCAGAATGGCTGCGATCCAAAAATCTGCAAGCAATAAATGCTGGGGAGGGTGTGGAGAAAAGGGAACCCTCTTACACTGTTGGTGGGAATGCAAACTAGTACAGCCACTATGGAGAACAGTGTGGAGATTCCTTAAGAAATTGCAAATAGAACTGCCTTATGACCCAGCAATCCCACTGCTGGGCATACACACCGAGGAAACCAGAATAGAAAGAGACACATGTACCCCAATGTTCATCGCAGCACTGTTTATAATAGCCAGGACATGGAAACAACCTAGATGTCCATCAGCGGATGAATGGATAAGAAAGCTGTGGTACATATACACAATGGAGTATTACTCAGCCATTAAAAAGAATACATTTGAATCAGTTCTAATAAGATGGATGAAACTGGAACCGATTATACAGAGTGAGGTAAGCCAGCAAGAAAGACACCAATACAGTATACTAACACATATATATGGAATTTAGAAAGATGGTAATGAGGACCCTGTATGCAAGACAGCAAAAGAGACACAGATGTGTAGAGCAGACTTTTGGACTCTGAGGGAGAGGGAGAGGGAGAGTGTGGGATGATTTGGGAGAACAGCATTGAAATATGTATACTATCATGTAAGAAACAAATTGCCAGTCTATGTTCGATGCAGGATGCAGGATGCTTGGGGCTGGTGCATGGGGATGATCCAGAGGGATGATGTGGGGTGGCAGGTGGGAGGGGGGGTTCATGTTTGGGAGTTCGTGTACACCCGTGGCGGATTCATGTCAATGTATGCCAAAACCAATAGAGTACTGTAAAGTAAAATATAGTGAAATGGAAGCTCTAGAAAAAAAATAAATAAATAAAATGCTGTCTTCAACCTCTTATTTCTCCTCTCCTCTCTATATGCAAAGTAGTCTTCAAACAGAATTAGTGTAGAGATATTGCCTAACATTGCATCATCGCCTCAGTGTGGTAAATTAATTTCAGTTTAGTGCTATAGTGAAAGATGATGAGAAGATTGCCAGATTCTTCCAGGTCCGGTGGAAAGGGTCCATGAATTTGGCTGATCGGTGTTCTCTCTTCAATTTCTTGCATAAATCCTACCCACAATGCAGCATTTGCTGTCACCCTATTTCTGTCTTTTTATGTCAGGTAAGCATTTAATGACACTGCAATGAATTCTGAAGGCTACATTTTCCTAGATTTTTCTGATTTTGTTCTCTATCTTTTTAAAGTTGTTTTTCCCACAACCAAATCAGCAGCAACTTTATGCTCAATTTTATTGAGTTTTCCCAAAGCAATCAATGAGTGTCACATTGATATTTCTTCTGTTTATATACTAGTTAAGCAAATTATTGAGAGATAAATGGCAACCAAGTCCAATACTATTGTCTGGAGAATTCCATGGACAGAGGAGCTGGACAGGCTACAGTCTGTGGGATCGCAAAGAGTCAGACTTGACTGAGTGATTAACTAGTAACTCACCAAATTATATGTTAGTTGCATAACAAATACAAATGGTATAACTCGTTTTGGGAAGAAACACAAAGTATTCTTGTTTTCCATTCAACTTGANTCCATGGACAGAGGAGCTGGACAGGCTACAGTCTGTGGGATCGCAAAGAGTCAGACTTGACTGAGTGATTAACTAGTAACTCACCAAATTATATGTTAGTTGCATAACAAATACAAATGGTATAACTCGTTTTGGGAAGAAACACAAAGTATTCTTGTTTTCCATTCAACTTGAGTAAGAGAAGAGCAGACATACAGGGCTGCCTGCTACCATATCTGCTATCAATAATTCTAAAGCAGGAAAGCAAACTTTGATTAGTCCAGTGAGCCAGTTAAGTAGAAGCTGAATAAAAGAGCTCATACAAACTGAAGCATAGGCTACTACATGGCTTTCTCTTGCAGCAAATATAAAGTGAACATAAACATGAAATGCTGCTGCTGCTGCTAAGTCACTTCAGTCGTGTCCGACTCTGTGTGACCCCATAGACGGCAGCCCACCAGGCTCCCCCATCCCTGGGATTCTCCAGGCAAGAATACTGGAGTGGGTTGCCATTTCCTTCTCCAATGCATGAAAGAAAAAAGTGAAAGTGAAGTCGCTCAGTCTGTCTGACTGTTAGCGACCCCATGGACTGCAGCCCACCAGGCTACTCCGTCCATTGGATTTTCCAGGCAAGAGTACTGGGGTGGGGTGCCATTGCCTTCCCCGGAAATGCTGCTACTTACATGCAATACTAAACATTCAGAACAAAACTATAAATTAGAGGCTCAGAAGATGGCAGAGGAATAGGATAGGGAGACCACTTTCTCCCCCACAAATTCATGGAAAGAACATTTGAACGCTGAGCAAATTCCACAAAATAACTTCTGAATGCTGGCAGAGGACATGAGGCACCCAGAAAGCAGCCCATTGTTTTCGAAAGGAGGTAGAACAAAATATGAAAGATAGAAAGAGAGACAAAAGAGGTAGGGATGGAGATCTGTCCCAGGAAGGGAGTCTTAAAAGAGGAAAAGTTTCCAAACATCAGGAAACACTCTCACTAGCGGGTTTGTCAGGAGTTTTGGAATCTCAGGGGGGAACATAACTAGGAGGAAAAATAAACAAATAAAACCTACAGATTACATGCCTAACAGCAGCTCTCGCAGCTGCCACCAGCAAGTGGAGGCTGAACAGGGAGGCACAGGCTGCATTGCTTAGGGTAAGTTCTGGGCCTGAATGCCCTGAGGGCAATCTGAGGGAACTAACATGAGATAGCAGCCCGAACTGTGGGATAGCTGGGGTGGGGGGTGGGGGGAAGGAGAGAGAGAGAGAGAGAGAGAAAAGCCCTAACCCAAGGCACTGCCGGCTGCTCACAGAACAAAGGACTGAGTGAATACCAGAGGAGAGCTTGCAGGCTGTGGACTGGCCCATCCCTCCCTGGAGACAGGCAGGAGGAGGGCAGCCAGAGCTGGAAAGGGGAAAACTCGGCCCCAGAAAGGGATCCTCTACTAAACTGCAAGCAGGCTCCATTGCTAACCAAGACTTCTTGGGATTCTAGATGGTTAACATCTGCCAGGAGTGTCACAGCCAGAGATCAGCTCCCCCAGAAGAGACACACAGCACACCTGAGAGGAGCGCGCCCACAGCCACCCAGAAAACCGAGTGGTTGGGACGGGGGAGGTGATAAGATGCACCCCCAACCTGGGGGAGACTGTGCTCACCAAGCAACTGGTCGCCTGAGCTGCTCAGACCTGGGAAGGGTGCAAAACGCAGGCCCAACCAAGTCTGCGCCTTTGTGGAGTACCCAAGAACCTGAACCTGAGCTGCTTACACCTGGGGAGTGCACGCAACCCAGGGCCCACCTCAGACAGTTTTCTGGCAAGGCAACCTAAAGTCTAAGTGTAGACTGGGAAAGTGCACTTGCTGTGAGCAGGGCAAACCCATTGTGGCTGAGACACTGCAAGCACTCCCCACACATTCCAGTGATATTTGTTTGCAGTGTTCTCCCTCCCCACAGCAGGACTGAACAAATGAGCCTAAATAAGTGACCACCTTCACCTCCTTGTGTCAGGGCGGAAATTAGATACTGAAGAGACCAGCAAACAGAAGAAGCTAAAATAAACAGAGGGAACCGCTTTGGAAGTGACAGGTGCAACAGATTAAAACCCTGTAGTTAGCACTGACTACATTGGAAGTGGCCTATAGATCTTGATAAGTATAAGCTGGATCAAGGAATTATCTGAAACTTAACTGACTCCACATTGTCCGCAACAGCTCCAGAGAAATTCCTAGATACATTTTTACTATTATCCTTTAAAAAATAATTTTTAAGTCCTCTATTACTCTTTTAATTTTCACTTTTTTTTATTTTTAAGAAATTTAATATGGTGGTAGATAATATCAAATAAGGTTTAGAACTTTTTAGTTTGTTTAGGATAACATTTTGTCCTTTTTAATGACACTTAACAATTGGAATTATCTATTCTCTGCACGATTTAATTCATTTTTTACTAAATGAGTTCTTGATTAGAGTAATCCAAGCATTGATGAACACACTTAACATTAATGCATACTTAAAAAATATTTCTTCCTGAATAGGTTGCAAAAAGTATTCCTAAATTGAGCAGGAATTTTATTTTCTAACACAATTTTATTTGAAAATAATTATATTTTAACCAGTTTTTCAGATGCATAGAGATAGGATACAGAATTTTTATTTTTAAGAAATTTAATATGGTGGTAGATAATATCAAATAAGGTTTAAAACTTTTTAGTTTGTTTAGGATAACATTTTGTCCTTTTTAATGACACTTAACAATTGGAATTATCTATTCTCTGCACGATTTAATTCATTTTTTACTAAATGAGTTCTTGATTAGAGTAATCCAAGCATTGATGAACACACTTAACATTAATGCATACTTAAAAAATATTTCTTCCTGAATAGGTTGCAAAAAGTATTCCTAAATTGAGCAGGAATTAACCTACTATTACCTTGTCCCCCCAAAAGACTCTATTTTAAAAGCAAACTTCATATATATATTTTATAATTTTTGTGACTTTGTGTTTTTTTTAATATTGTATTTTTGAGAGTCTAACCTTTACTCTAGATTTTTAATCTTTGCTTTTTGATATTTGTTATCAAATTTTGTACCTTTAAGAACCCAATCTTCAGTACCTATTTTTACTTGAAAGTGTGATTATTGGCCTGATTGCTTTCTTCTCCTTTTGACTCTCATTTTTCTCCACCATGTTGTCTCCCCCCTCTCCCTTTTCTTCTCTACCCAACCATGTGAATCTCTTTGTGTGTTCCGGGCTGTGGAGAACACTTAGGGGACTGATTACTGGCTGGATCTATTTCTCTCTTTTTGATTCCCCCTTTTATCCTCATGGTCACCCCAGTATTGGGCTCCGAGGCCCTCAGCATATCCTTATTGGTGGTGAAGCACTGACTCCCTCAGTGCTGTCTTATGTTCTTTGCTTTCAGACTTTTGACTTTTTACTGCATCTGGCCCACTGAAATATTTCTAATTCTTATACCTGCCCCTGTCTCTTATACACATCTAGATGTGTATAAGAGACAGGTGTAACTCCATGAACATCTCTGAGGGATCCAGACTGTGGAGAGCACATAGGGAAATGATTACTGGCTAGCTTGCTCTCTCCCCTTTTGATTCCTCCTCTTCTCCTCCTAGTCACCTCTATCTCCCTCTTTCCTCTCCTCTTCTCCATGTAACTCTGTGAACTTCTCCAGGTGTCCCTCACTGTGGAGAAACTTTTCATCATTAACCAAGATGTTTTATCATTGGTGCTGTATAGATGGAGAAGTCTTGAGGCTACTGTAAGCATAAGATGGAAAACCAGAGCCAGGAGGTTTAAGTTCAAAACCTGAGAACACCAGAGAACTCCTGACTCATGAAACATCAATCAATAAGAGCTCATCCAAAAGTCTCCATATGTACACTGAAACCAAGCATCATCCTAGAGCCAACAAGTTCCACAGCAAGATAAACCATGCAAATTCTCCAGCAACGCAGGAACATAGCCCTGAGCTTCAATATACAGTCTGCCCAAAGTCACATCAAACCCATTGACATCTCAAAACTCATTACTGGACACTTCATTGCACTCCAGAGAGAAGAAATTCAGCTCCACCCACCAGAACACTGACACAAGCTTCCCTAACCAGGAAACCTTGACAAGTCACCCATACAACCCCACCCACAGTGAGGAACCTCTGCAATAAAGAGGAACCACAAACTGTCAGAAATGGAAAGACCACCCCAAACACAGCAATCTAAACAAGATGAAAAGGCAGAGAAATACTCAGCTGGTAAAGGAAATACCCACCAAACCAAACAAAAGAGGAAATAGGGAGTCTAACTGAAAAATACTTCAGAATAATGATAGTGAAAATGATCCAAATAGAAAATCTTAACAGACCCATCACAAACAAAGAAATTGAAACTGTAATCAGAAATCTTCCAGCAAACAAAAGCCCAGGACCAGATGGCTTCACAGCTGAATTCTACCAAAAATTTAGAGAAAAGCTAACACCTATCCTACTCAAACTCTTCCAGAAAATCGCAGCAGAAGGTAAACTTCCAAACTCATTTTATGAGGCCACCATCACCCTAATACCAAAAACAGACAAAGATGCCACACACTCATACAAAAAAATAAAACTACAGGCCAATATCACTGATGAACATAAATGCAAAAATCCTTAAGAAAATTCTAGCAATCAGAATCCAACAACACATTAAAAAGATCATACACCATGACCAAGTAGGCTTTATCCCAAGGATGCAAGGATTCTTCAATATCTGCAAATCAATCAATGTAATATACCACATTAACAAATTGAAAAATAAAAGCCATATGATTATTTCAATAGATGCAGAGAAAGCCTTTGACAAAATTCAATATCCATTTATGATAAAAAAATTCTCCAGAAAGCAGGAATAGAGGGAAAATACCTCAACATAATAAAAGCTATATATGACAAACCCACAGCAAACATTATCCTCAATGGTGAAAAATTGAAAGCATTTCCCCTAAAGTCAGGAACAAGACAAGGGTGCCCACTTTCACCACTACTATTCAACATAGTTCTGGAAGTTTTGGCCACAGCAATCAGAGCAGAAAAAAGAAATAAAAGGAATCCAAATTGGAAAAGAAGAAGTAAAACTCACTGTTTGC
Source organism: Oreotragus oreotragus (assembly GCA_006410675.1). NCBI lineage: Eukaryota > Metazoa > Chordata > Mammalia > Artiodactyla > Bovidae > Oreotragus > Oreotragus oreotragus. The sequence continues at coordinate 139,575 of SJYX01013512.1, read as the reverse complement.
AAATGACATGATCCTCTACATAGAAAACCCTAAAGACTCCACCAGAAAATTACTAGAGCTAATCAATGAATATAGTAAAGTTGCAGGATATAAAATCAACAC
>SJYX01013512.1:125934-138548 GCA_006410675.1 Oreotragus oreotragus | reverse complement strand
CTGGTCAGAATGGCTGCGATCCAAAAGTCTACAAGCAATAAATGCTGGAGAGGGTGTGGAGAAAAGGGAACCCTCTTACACTGTTGGTGGGTATGCAAATTAGTACAGCCACTATGGAGAACAGTGTGGAGACTCCTTAAAAAACTGGAAATAGAACTGCCATATGACCCAGCAATCCCACTGCTGGGCATACACATCGAGGAAACCAGAATTTAAAGACAGACATGTACCCCAATGTTCATTGCATCATTGTTTATAATAGTCAGGATGAAGCAACTTAGATGTCCATCAGCAGATGAATGGATAAGAAAGCTGTGGTACATATACACAATGGAGTATTACTCAGCCATTAAAAAGAATACATTTGAATCAGTTCTAATGAGGTGGATGAAACTGGAACCTATTAAACAGAGCGAAGTAAGTCATAAAGGAAAACACCAATACAGTATGCTAACACATATATATGGGATTTTGAAAGATGGTATCGACAACACTATATGTGAGACAGCAAAAGAGACACAGATGTATAGAACAGTCTTTTGGACTCCGTGGGAGAGGGCAAGGGTGGGATGATTTGAGAATAGCATTGAAACATGTATGTTATCATATATGAAACAGATCGCCTGTCCAGGTTCAATACATGATACAGGGTACTCAGGGCTGGTGCACTGGGATGGGGAGGGAGGTGGAAGGGAGGCTCATGATGGGGAACACATGTACACCCAAGGCTGATTCATGTAAATCTGTGGCAAAACCACTACAATATTGTAAAGTAATTAGCTTCCAATTAAAATAATTAATTTTAAAAAAGCAAAAAAAGAAAAAAACTATAAATTAACATCAGTCATCCAGATGTTTTAGTTTGTAAAGACATAATTATAATGGCTGAATATTTCAGTTTGCACCAAATGAGCCTACAATTTTGAATATCCCTTTGTTTTTGGGTGCTCAATAAATAGTTGTTCAATTTATTAAAAGTGAATTCAATAAATTCCCTTTTATTAAAAATAAAAAATAAAGTATTATTACAGCTTTCTGATCTTCAGTTAGCTGGATAACTTTGGCTTTTTCTTCTTAAAAAAATTAGGTTGTGTGGTAAACCAAAGAGTACTCTATGCTGTGCTCCCTTATACAGAATGGACAAGACTCCCAGGAATAACATGGTTGATAGTATGCAAAGCAAGTGAAAAAAAAGTTTGATGAAAAAAGAAAAATATTATCCAAGATCTTCAACTGATTCAAAGGTGTACCCTATAGACATGTTGTTTCAGTAAAAGAAATTCAAGAGACTGGTGATAAAATAGACTATATTTTGAAAGATGAAGAAGACATTACAATGGAGACTAAATTTAGAAGACACAAATGGAATCTTCTGGCCAAGAATGAATATTTTCTAGTTTCATTAAAAAAAGATAAAAAGGGCTACAAGCTATGCTGGAGGCAGCGAGAGGCAAAGCCCAGGCAGTGGAGTGAAATGTATATGCAATTTTTTTTTTTTTTTGCTAGGGCAAGTAGCAATGGGTAACCATTGAGTAGGCCCTTTCCCCCTTGTGGGGCCCTGACCACACTTGGAAGTCAAGTTTGAGACAGGTATTTAGACCATGGAGCTGATTCTAGAGCTGTCATTTTCCCAAGGAAATGCAGATTGCCCTTACGTTTTGTTTTTCTCTCTAGGTTTTGGAGATCTTACTTTATTATTTCAGCAGTATATTCAAAAGCAAAACTGTTGCAATTCATCCAGGACAGGAAATTGTATTGCAGCAGAAGAGTTTGTCAGAGTATCTTGTCCCCCATATGGGAGAAGCTGGCCTGCTCATTTCTTAGGAATACAAAGAATGAATATAGAGTAGATCTCAGCTCCCACTACTGAAAACAACTGCTTCTGTATTTTGCTTCAGCCTTTTTCTTCAAATGTTCTCTAGCATGTTTCTCCTCAAGGCTCCTTTGTGAACATCACTATCAATATTTTCCTACTGATACCTTATTTGATGAACTTCCCTGATGGTTCAGACAGTAAAGAGTGTGCCTGCAATGCAGGTGAACCGAGTTCAATCCCTGGGTCCAGAAGATCCCACAGAGAAGAGAAAGGCCACCCACTCCACTATTCTTGCCTGGAGAATTCCATGGACAGAGGAGCCTGCTGACTCTCAAAGAGTCAGACAGAACTAAGCGACTAACACTTTCACTTTTTCTTCTTCATTATTTGACATTGTCAATATTTAGATATTTTCAGACAAAATATTCCTAATATTAACTTGACTGAAATTGTTTCTTCTCAATTGGTAAGGACAAAACAAATTGAATTCAATGTAACTAAGTTTGAAATAACTGAAATTTTCAAAAAGTTCCAAAACCTTGTTGCAATTTCTGAAGTAGAATATGACAGTGTCTTCTAAATGGTATTTTTTTGGCATTTTAGACAATGTGAAATTCAAAATGAGTGACAATTTTTGTATAAAAAGAAACTAAAATGTTATATTTAAAACATTTAGGCTTTGCATAAGTAATAGTTGTCAGTCATAGTTCTTTGACCCCATAAATTCCTTACTGGTTTCAGATTTTCATCTGTATTAATTAATGTTGGTTTAAAACATTAATAGCATAATAGTGTATATTAATTTGATGTGGTATGGAAGAACTTCTTTGAAATAATAAGAATACATAAAAAATGTTGTGAACTACATAAAATTAAATATTTCTGTACNGGCAAGAATACTGGAATGGGTTGCCATTTCCTTCTCCAGGGGATCTTCCTGACCCAGGGATCAAACCCACATATCTTAATTCTCCCGCGTTGGCAGGTGGGTTCTTTACTACTAGCGCCAGGACAGAAAAGACCAAAAGTGGATTTCAGAATCACAAAGACAGCAACGATGGGGAGAGACATGCTTGACACATAGTTGAATTTTCAAGGTATACAAAGCAAGAGGGTAAGAATCTAAGGAAAATGCCAATGAAAGCATCAGAGTTTACAATGGTCTGACAGTGCCAAGGAAATAGGAATATACGACCCAGCAAAAAGAAGAGGCCCTAATAAACATCTACAGCCTCTCAGTTAAGACCTCTGGATGGCTATGTCCACAAGATGGGGCAAAGAGTTGTATATTTGTCTTAGTAAAAATTGAAACACAGATGATTCACAACTCAGTTGTTGATCAAATTAAAATGATCTGACCCCTACCCTAGCTTTGTGACAGAGAACAAGGTGTATCCTTTCTGAGGGAAGATAAAAGCATTTAGAACCAATGCAGTTTTTCCATATACAATATAATATCCATTGTTTAATGAAAGGTGGCAAGGTCTACCAAGATATAAGAAAAAGAGAAAATTCGGATGATATAAACAGACCTTCAGATTATCTGGATCACTGCTGTCCAACAGAAGTTTCTGCAAGGATGGAAATGTTTCATGTGTGCCCTCCAATAAAGTAGTGACTACACATATGTAACTACTGAGTACTGATAGGAAGAACTGAATTTATTTTAAATAATTTACATTCCTATTTGAATTTAAATAGCCACGTGGACCTAATAACACTTGCAAAATTTTCATGCTGATAAAGGGAAATATAATTTTTAAAAATTTTGATTAATCCAACAAAGAAGGGAAGAAGGAACATGAAACAAATGAGACAAAAAGAAAAGAGATAGTATAATGGTCAATATATATCCAATTATGTTAGTAATTATGTTAAATACAGAAAGAATATACACTGCAATAGAAAAACAAAGACTGTCAGGCTATAAAAAGACACAATACTGTATGCTGCTTACAACTGTCACACACTCAATTATGGAAATTTCTTTATATACTGCCTCTCCTTTCCTCTCTCTTCTCCTCTAGAACACTCATCATATTAGGCATACAGTCACCAGATGGTCCTCTATGTCTTGACCTTTTTTCCTATTTTTCATTTCTTTACTTATCTTTGTAGCATTTTGGTTAATTTTCTCAAATCTTCCTTCCACTTCAGGAATTCTCATTTTTCCTGTGACCTCTCCTCCCTCCTACTGAGTTCTTTTATTTCAATGATTTTATTTTTGATAGTTCTTTTCAACTACTTTTTGAATTCATGTATCCTATTCTAATATCATCTTACTCTTTCCTTTTGGTTTTTACTTCTTTTATCCCGTTAATAATATTAAGCACAGTTACTCTATTGTATCTATCAGATTGTTGTATTTTCCAAGTTCTTAAAGTTCTAACATTCCTCTTCATCATGTCTAATTATTCTCTCTCCTATTTTCTTCTATGATTTATACATTTAATCACTAACACTTCATGGATACTTTTTATTGCCCTGGGCTGCTAGAAGCACTGCTACAAAGAGTTCTGCTTTGGCTAGACACCCAGAGGTTCCACTGGTGTGAGAGATTAATGTTCATATTAAAATCATTGGAAGATTGTCAAATGAGACTTTACATTTGCATATGGCAAAAGCTTAGAGTGTTTATTTCTCAGAATAATTATATTTAATTTTGGTTTTAACATTTACTTTTTCTAATTACCCTTTTATTGAAAGGCAGCAATCTGAAGGTCCTGCTTTTTTGCAGGGACCTGAGTTAAAACTTTCTGCCTGTCTTACACAAGTCAGAGCCAGTCTTTTGTACCCAGGAGAGCTTTAAAACTACAGCTGCCAGCTTCTAGGGGCTATAAGCAGTCAACAGAGCATCTCCGATTCATTGGTACAACTATCCTTCATGTACATCTGATCCAGTAAAAACCAACCTTTGGATTAATATGATGGTCTTGAGTTCACTGCTCAGTCAACTAGAAAGCTGAACACTAAGAAGAACATCTCAAAATCACACTAATTGTTAACCTTACCAAATTTAATGTCTCACCTTGGCTGTACCCTCATTCAAAGTTTCAAGGTGTCTTTGATCAGTTTGCTCTCCCAAACCACATGATGCCAATCTTATAGTGGGCCCTCCATATCTGAGGGTTCCATATCCTCACTTGGCTGAATCTGAGGATGTGAAACACGCAGTAGGAAGAGCTGACTGAACTATACCATTTTGTAGAAGGGACTTGTGCATCTGCAGATTTTGGTATCTGTGAAGGTCTTGGGACTAATCTTCCAGATACTGAGGAAGTACTGTACTTTTGTCTAAAACTCTTACTTGAAGCATATAATCTGATGTCCTATTACTTCAACAGAGTCAGACCCATCAAGCAGGATGTCTCTCAGCATTCTGCTTCCATGCAGACATTCACATACAGCTCCACCTACTTTCCTTTAGCTCAGAAGTTTGGTGTCCTGACTCCAATTCAAGGTGCACTCCTCCACTCCGAGCTTCGTCTCATTTCCTCTCTCCTCTGAGGCCTTCTCTCCAATATCTTTTCCTCTCAACTGGCTTCTTTCTCACACTTGATAAACATACTTAATTGCCTCTCTCTTTCTAAAAGACTAAAATTAAAATATATAAAAACAGTGTCTTTTCTCCCAGACTCCTTATTTAACTAATGTCTTGCCTCTTTCTTCTTCTCACTGAAAACACTTGAGAAATTATTTATTCTTCTTGGCTGTACTTCCCGATCATTTTTCTACCATGAGTAGTCTGGCTTCGGTCCAACTACTTTATTGATATTGTCCTTACTTAGGTTGTCAATAAACTTCTGGTTGACAAACCTAATGAACAGTTTTCAATATATGTCCACTAATAAAGTCCTCTCCACTGCATATAGCACCATGGATCATTCCCTCCTCCCTATTTCCTCCTTCCCAAATTCTCTATTTCCTTTTGCTCCCATGGCATTGCATTCTCTGTCAATCATTTCTGTAATACATAATATTTCCTGAGGAGTTCTCTTTACACAACATACTTTCCTCACTTAATATCTTCATTTTATTGACAACTTAATAATGGTGACTCAGACAGTAAAGTTATCTGCAATGCGGGAGACCTGGGTTCCATTCTTGGGTTGGGAAGATTCCCTGAAGGAGGGCATGGCAACCCACTCCAGTATTCTTGCCTGGAGAATCCCCATGGACAGAGGAGCCTGGTGGGCTACAGTCCATGTGGTCACAAAGAGTGTGACACGACAGAGTGACTAAGCACAACAACCAATGAATCCAATTCTCTAGCAAAGGTGTTTTCAAGCCCATAAACATTAACTTGTAGACATTGTCATCCCACAGGCCTCATCCTCTATCTTTGTAGTCCCAAACCTTTTTGCAACCAGAAACTGATTTCATGGAAGACAATTTTTCCACAAACTGGGGTGGAGGAGATGGTTTCAGCATGGTTCAAGTGCCTTACATTTATTGTGCACTTTATTTATATTATTCTCATATCAGCTCTACCTCAGATCATCAGGTATTAGATCCCGAAGGTTGGGGACCTCTGCTGTACATGTCCCAAATCAAATTCATCATCTCCATTGGTAGAAGTACTCCTGTGTTCTCTTCTTTAGTTGGAGACACCATCATTTACCTATGATAAAAAGCTGAGAGTCATTCTTGACTCCCCCCTTTTCTTTACTCTTCACATCTCTTTGCAGTAGTATAGCACAATGGCACCCCACTCTAGTCCTCTTGCCTGGAAAATCCCATGGATGGAGGAGCCTGGTGGGCTACAGTCCATGGGGTCGCTAAGAGTTGGACACAATTGAGCGACTTCACTTTCACTTTTCACTTTCATGCATTGGAGAAGGAAACGGCAACCCACTCCAGTGTTCTTGCCTGGAGAATGCCAGGGACAGGGGAGCCTGGTGTGCTGCTGTCCATGGGGTTGCACAGAGTTGGACACAATTAAAGCACCTTAGCAGCAGCAGCATGGTGACCCAGAGATTAGCACTGGACAGGCTCCTTGCTCCAAATTTATTAACTATAGTTGGACGTTATTAGATGGAATTTCATAAACTCAACCTAGTACTCAGTCTCTGTCAGCTTATTTTTCTCCCACTTGAAAAACTGGAAAAGGTATGCTACACATCATACAGAAGATTGCGGTGAAGATCAAAGAAGGTAATGTGTACAAAATACTCAGTCTCCTGCTTCATACATAATAAATCCTCATCAAACTCATCAAGCCTTGACTCCCAACTTCCAAAATATATCTTGACCTTATCTCCTCTACCTCATCAGTATTTATTTACTCACTCACTAGCAAATTTTTATTGCTCACTCACATGCTCCAGACACTAAGTTGGGCCTTGGGAATTCATAATAAACAAAGTAAACATTGCCCCTGCTCTAGTGGTACTTTCAGAATGGATGGAAGAACAAACTGTTAAATACCTATTACACGAAGTCATAAAAAGTCATGACCCTAGGGTTTGCTCTGGTTAGTGAGAGTATATTTGCTGAGTCTCATCCCCACCCACTAGGGTCCTGGGTGAGGAAACAGGCAACATGAGAGAACTGTTGAAGAAACTCCTGCCAGAGTGACCTGTTGTTTAGTCCCTAAGTCATGTCCAACTCTTTGTGATCCTATGGTCTATAGCCCTCCAGGTTCCTCTGCCCATGGGATTTCCCAAGCAAAGAATTTGGGGGGGAGGGGGGTTTGCCATTTCCTTCTCCAGGGGGTCTTCCTGACCCGGGGATTGAACCCATGTTTCCTGCATTGGCAGGTGGATTCTTTACTGCTGAGCCACTAGAGAAGCTGAAGTGATCTACCTAGACCACAAATCTGACTACATCACCCATTGTGTAAATCATGCTATGGTTTTTCACTGCCTTCAGAGTAAAATTAGACCCCATAAAATGACAGATAACCCACTTTATCTCTTAAAATTATGGACACAAAGTGCTAAGATATGTTTCACTAATACTGAACTATTTCTATTTCTGTATACATGCCATTCTTTTTTATGTTTTTATACCTTTATTCCCAAAGCCCCTGAACCATCCTTCACCATCTCTCTGCACTGGTAACTCTTTATACAAGCTGGGATTCTTATGGCTGCAAAGGAAAGTAAGCCAACTCAAACTAGCTTGAGAAAAAAGAGAACTGTATCATAAGGAGACTGGGATGTCTCATGAAACAGAAGGACCGGGAAGTGACTACATAGCTACTGTAAGTAACAACAGAACCAGAGGCATGAACGCTGAGAACATGCATTCTCTTCACAGCTTCTCTCTGCTTCTCCCTGTGCATCGTCAGCATAACTCAGACTGTCGTTGTTTTCCCTCTACCAAAAGGCAGAAAACAAAGCAGCTGAGTGTTCTCAAGCTTCACTCAGACCTATGTTGAAAACTCCTAGGGAGGGACATTGATTAGCCCAGAACATTTCAACTGTGGCCTCATGGAAAAAAACTTGTGGCCTTGGGACACAGCGTAACAGTGAGTTGAAAGGCTGTTCTTGCCATAAGCACATGGATGTGGGAGGAAAGCACCTAGAAAAACTGAGGAAAAAGAACAGGGCAGACTAAGGAATGCATTGAATAAAGTACATTCCTACTCATCCATTTTGACAGCTTAGGTGGTCCTCCTCCAGGAAGCACTCCAGATCCCCCTTATTGGGTTGAATGTCTGTATTCTATGCACCCTTATTGCCCTACATGTATGTCTAACTGTCTAATATTGCCATTATATGTTCAATGATGTGTTTCTGTGTCAGTCTCTCATGAACTCCTTAAAGACAAGTGTGTATCATATTTGGTTTGATTTCTCAAACTCTGAGGATACAAAAAAAAAAGCAATAATGAATGTGTAAATTTATGAAATGTTTCTGGAAAAATGAGTAGTTGATTACTTGAACTGACATATGAATTCTATTTCTAAAACTCTAGCAATAAAAAGTCATAATTTCAAACTTTCTTTGAAAACAGTACACATGTACCCTCTTACATAGCAAACTCCAGTGACTTAATCCCAAACCTTATTAATTGCTATTTTTCTGAAGTAATTATTAGAAGTCAGAAAATCTATATAATTCATTTGGTTATATATATTTAAAGTCACTTAATTAACCCAGTATTCTGAAGGAAAACAGACACATACACCAAAAAAAAATTCCTCTCACTATGCTTAAGAACTTTTCAAACCCAGCTCACATGATAGCCAATAAGTTCAATAAAAACTCCAGTTTGCCAACAAAGGCATTCTCTGCTCTTCCTAAAAGTACAGGAAAGAGTAGTATTTTGCTCACCACTATGAAGGAATTGATCAAATATGTGCAAAAAAGAACAAAAGGTAAAACAGTGAGAAGAAACTTGATGAAAATTCTCAAAACAATGTTCTGCTCTCCCCCTGCTGGCTCCCAGGTAGTACTGCCCTTCAAAGATCTGCCCAAAAGCCCGAAGGAGGGCTCTCTCATGAAATCCACAAAAATATTCAGAATTGTTCCTATTGTTCATCTAGATAAATAAGCCCCCCTCAAGCCAAAGCATCCCCTCATGCCATCAGTATCCTTTCTCCCTATCATTAATAATGGCTAATTATCTGGAAAAGAATAGATATGTATCGGTATATAACTGAATTACTTTGCTGCGCACCTGAAACTAACATTGTATTCAACTACACTTCAGTGAAAAATTAAATTTAAAACAAAAACAAAAATAATGGCTAATATAAAAGAGAGAATAAGTAGATGCTAACGGCTTGACTCCTAATTTTTCAAGAGAGCAGTTCAAAAGAAGAGAGGTATATGTAATATTATATTTTCTGGTTTTCTTAGAATATGATCCTCATTAATAGATCAAGATGCAACCTGACAGAATGCGGAAAACATTGTATTTTGAGTTATAAGACCTAAGTATGCTTCTTGCCTTTCCCTATTTCTGCTGGCTGTGTAACCTTTACTAATTGTCACTTTTACATTGGTTTTTTAACATCACCATTTCTGGAACTCAGTTTCATCAACTTCTAAATGAAGAAGCTATGCTACAGAATGATTGGATCTTTGTTTGTTTGTTCTGAGTTTTGTTAGATGTTTCTTGTTCTAATATTTTATGATTTTAAGTGCTGTTGAATTACAAAATTTTAACGAATTCTGCTTTTTCTTTACACCATTTGAGTCATTCTCAGATATAAGCAAAATGGTTGAAACCTTTCCTGTCACCATCAGCTTCTTTTCTTGATGTAGTGCCAAACATACTGTGGATACCCAAATGAATCTTAATTGATATATTAATGATTATGATGGCAATGAAAAGCTCCAGGGTTTGTTTTTTTTTTTCCAGGGTTTTAATTTGAGGCAAATTCTCTCCTGGTTATATGGCTAGAATTTTGAGTAGCAGCTGTGAACAGATCTGTATTTCCTTCCCCACGCCACCCCCACAACAGTCTGAAATCTTTGCTTGAAATGAGAAAAATCAGAAGCAGCTAAAAATGCACTTTCAATCTGTTCTACTGTCCAGTCATTAGTTGAATTCCCTAAGTCACATTTCTTTATATCAGTTAACTCTTAAATATCGTTTTAAGGAAGAAGAGTACAGAGTGGTGAGAGGGGAGTCAGGAGACATAGCATCAAATAACACCTCTATTTCTCAGTTTAACATGTACCTTTTAAGACTAAACCATAACATGTCATGAATGACAGAACGCGTGTGGACTGATCGCTCCACTGCTTCCATAGACAACATAATTGGCAGTTCAGAAATAGTAGCAAACATAATTATCCAGTTCAGTCGCTTATTTGTATCCAACTCTTTGCAATCCCATGGACTGCAGCACGCCGGGTCTCCCTGTCCATCACTAACTCCCAGAATTTATTCAAACTCATGTCCATTAGGTCAGTGATGCCATCCAACCATCTCATTGTCTGTTGTCCCCTTCTCCTTCTGCCTTTAATCTTTCCCAGCATCAGGGTCTTTTCAAATGAGTCAGCTTTTTGCATCAGATGGCCAAAGTATTGGAGTTTCAGCTTCACAATTGATCCTTCCAATGAATATTCAGGACTAATTTCCTTTGGATGCACTGGTTGGATCTCCTTGCAGTCTAAGGGACTCTCAAGAGTCTTCCCCAACACCACAGTTTAAAACCATCAATTCTTTGGTGCTCATCTTCCTTTATGGACAAACTCTCATATCCATACATGACTATTGCAAAACCATAGCTTTGACTAGACAGACGTTTGTCAGCAAAGTAATTTCTTTGCTTTTTAATATGCTCTCTAGGTTGGTCATAGCTTTTCTTCCAAGGAGCAAGCATCTTTTAATTTCATGGCTGCAGTCACCATCTGCAGTGATTTTGGAGCCCCAAAAAATAAAGTCTCTCACTGTTTCCATTGTTTTCCCATTTATTTGCCATGAAGTAATGGGACTTAATGCCATGATCTTTGTTTTTTGAATGCTGTATTAAGCCAGCTTTTTTACTCTCTTCTTCACTTTCATCAAGAGGCTCTTCAGTTCCTCTTCACTTTCTGCCATAAGAGCGGTGTCATCTGCATATCTGAGGTTATTGATATTTCTCCCAGCAATCTTGATTCTGGCTTATGCTTCATCAGCCCAGCTTTCGCATGATGAACAAGCAAACACTCAAGGGAGCTATCAAGTAGGATTTATTAAAAAGAAGGAAAGTACAAAGCTTTCAAAGGACAAGAGTTTGGGTGAACTCTGGGAGTTGGTGATGGACAGGGAGGCCTGGCGTGCTGCGATTCATGGGGTCGCAAAGAGTCAGACACAACTGAGCGACTGAACTGAATGAAACAAAGCTCTCAACATAAACACTGAGAGGAGTAAAGAGGGTAAAGAGTCCTCAAAAAGGCAGGGATTGTAGCAGTTCTATATCGTTACCAGTATTCATCTGTACATTTTTCATTGGCTCCTGTCCTTTAAAAGAAGTCACTTTTAAACAATCAGTATAAAGGTCAAGATACTTAACTAAATACGTTTATGGCTTCAGTTCAGTTCAGTCGCTCAGTCGTGTCCCATTCTTTGCGACCCCATGAATCACAACACGCCAGGCCTCCCTGCTCATCACCATCTCCCGGAGTTCACTCAGACTCATGTCCATCGAGTCCGTGATGCCATCCAGCCATCTCATCCTCGGTGGTCCTCTTCTCCTCCTGCCCCTAATCCCGTCCAGCATCAGAGTCTTTTCTAATGAGTCAACTTTTTGCATGAGGTGGCCAAAGTACTGAAATTTCAGTTTTAGCATCAATCCTTCCAAAGAAATTCCAGGGCTGATCTCCTTCAGAATGGACTGGTTGGATCTCCTTGCAGAACAAGAGACTCTCAAGAGTCTTCTCCAACACCACAGTTCAAAAGCATCAGTTCTTCGGCTCTCATCCTTCTTCACAGTCCAAATCTCACATCCATACATGACCACAGGAAAAACCATAGCCTTGACTAGACGGACCTTAGTCAGCAAAGTAATGTCTCTGCTTTTGAGTATACTATCTAGGTTGGTCATAACTTTTCTTCCAAGGAGTAAGCATCTTTTTATTTCATGGCTGCAGTCACCATCTGCAGTGATTTTGGAGCCCCAAAAAATAAAGTCTGACACTGTTTCCACTGTTTCCCCATCTATTTCCCATGAAGTGATGGGACCGGATGCCATGATCTTCGTTTTTTGAATGTTGAGCTTTAAGCCAACTTTTTCGCTCTCCTCCTTCACTTTCATCAAGAGGCTTTTTAGCTCCTCCTCACTTTCTGCCATAAGGGTGGTGTCATCAGCATATCTGAGGTTATTGATATTTCTCCCGGCAATCTTGATTCCAGCTTG
>SJYX01013512.1:112985-124097 GCA_006410675.1 Oreotragus oreotragus | reverse complement strand
CAGGCTACTCCATCCGTTGGATTTTCCAGGCAAGAGTACTGGGGTGGGGTGCCATTGCCTTCCCCGCTATGAAGATCTACAAGACCATTTAGAACTAACACCCAAAAAAGATGTCCTTTTCATTATAGGGGACTAGAAGGCAAAGGCAACCCTCTCCAGTACTCTCGCCTGGAAAATCCCATGGACGGAGGAGCCTGGTAGGCTGCAGTCCATGGTGTTGCTAAGAGTCAGACAATGACTGAGCAACTTCACTTTCACATTTCCTTTCATGCATTGGAAAAGGAAATGGCAACCCATTTCAGTGTTCTTGCCTGGAGAATCCCAGAGACGGGGGACCCTGGTGGGCTGCTGTCTATGGGCTCACACAGAGTCGAACATGACTGAAGCGACTTAGCAGCAGCAGTAGCAGTAGCAGCAGAATGTAAAAGTAGGAAGTCAAGAAACACCTGGAGTAACAGGCAAATTTGGCCTTGGAGTACGGAATGAAGCAGGGCAAAGGCTAATAGAGTTTTCCCAAGAGAATGCACTGATCATAGCAAACACCCTCTTCCAACGATGCAAGAGAAGACTCTACACATGGACATCACCAGATGGTCAACACCAAAATTAGATTGATCTTTATGGCTTAACAGAAGTTAATTACTGCCCTTCCCTGGATCTGAGTGCTGATAATTTATCAGACCAAGGACACATTCTAGGAATTTGTGACAAAGGGTATTGCTTTAGGCTAATGGATCTAAATGTTTATTGAAAACAAGGTCTCAGAGTCCTACACTGACTAGCAATTTCTACCTCAATAGCATATATATTTGTCAAAGAACAAAATTCAACTGAGTCCATTTTAAATATTTTATTGTCTTTATTCAGCAAATCAAGAATGGATTAACAGAAAGCAGTTTTCAGGGGCTTTGCAAAATGAAAGACTTGGGAATTTCCTGGTGGTCCAGTGGTTAGGACCCCAAGCTTGCACCTGAGGGGGCATAGATCCCTGGTTTGGGAACTAAGATTCCTCACTCTATGTGGTACAGCCAAAAAAAAGAAGGGAAAAAAAACTTTTACAGATAGAAAGGAACAAGAACAGGGAAGTCATACTAGGCATCTGCTGGCCAGTTAAAACAAGGGCTGCTGTTCAGTAGCTAAGTCCTCTCTGACTCTTTTGCAACCCCCTGCTGCAAAAGAGTAGCCTGCCAGGCTCTTCTCTCCATGGGATTTCCTAGAAAGAATACTAAAGTGGCTTGCCATTTCCCTCTCCAGGGATCTTCCCAACCCAGGGATCAAACCCACCTTTATTGCATTGGCTGGCAGATTCTTTACCATTGAGCCACTAAAAAAGCCCTAAAAAAGGGAACTTTGCTTAAAATGAGCAAAAGGAAATCTTAGAGCCTACTTAGGGAACTGATGCTGAGCAGGCACGAACTGATTCTGATTGACCTCTGCCTTCCTCTTTTGGGAAATCAAAAATTGAAACTTGGTTAAGTTATGATTTGCTGCCATTGGCCTTACTCAGCATAAGCAATTTCATCTCAAGCTCAAACTGATACTTTAACATACTATATATTATACATATATACANATCAGTGCTTAGGGTAAGGACCAGGCCTGAATGCCCTGAGGAAAATCTGAGGGAGCTAACATGAGGTAGCAACCCAAATGGTGGGATTGCCAGAGAGAAAAAAAAGAGCGAGAGAGAAGTTTCCTGAGAAAGGCTCTAACATGCAGCCTGGCATGCTCACAGAACAAAGGATTGAGCAAATACCAAAGGAGAGCTAGCTGACTGCATACAGGCCCCTCCCCCTTGCCAGAGGCAGAGAGGCAGGCATGCGACAGTCAGAGCCCAAAGGCAAGGGGCTGCTGCAATCTTGGCCCAGAGAACAGCATCTTCCACCAAACTGTGAGCAGGTTCCCAGTTGCTAACCACGTCTTCCTGGGTTCTTGGATGGTTGACTTATGCAGGAGGGTCACAGCCTGAGATCAGCTCCCCAGAGGAGACATACAATACAACTGAGGTGGTGCTCATGGCCAGGACTGGGGAAGTGATTAAGGAGCATTGTCGACCTGGGACAGTGCATTTGCCAAGCACCTGGTCACCTGAGCTGCTGTGACCTAGGAAGGGCACAAATGCACTCACAACCAAGTCTGTGCCCTTGTGGAGTACCTGAGAACTGGAGCAGCTTAGACCTGGGAAGTGCATGAAACTCAAGGCCCACTTGGGACAGTGCCCTGCAGAGCACCCTGGGCCTGAGCAGTGTAGATCTGGGAAGCACATGCTGCCTTGGGCTTTGGCAAACCCAGGGTGGTTCATATTCTTCGAACACTTTGACACAAGCCAGCTGTATTTGTTTGCGTGTACCTCCCTCTCCATAGCAAAACTGAACAAGTGAGCCTAAACAAGTGACCACCTTCACCCTTTGTGTCAGGGGGGAAATTAGACGCTGAAGAGACTTGCAAACAGAGGAAGTAAAAATAAACAAAGAAGAGGGAACTGCCCTGAAAGTGACAGGTGCAACAGATTAAAACCCTATAGTTAACATTGACTAAGCATTAGAGGGGGCATATAGACCTTAGGAACAAGTACAAGCTGGAACAAGGAGCTGGAACATCTGAAGCTGAACTGACCCCACACTGCCCACAAAAGTTCCAGAGAAATTCCTAGATATATTTTTACTATTATCAGTTTTTAATTTTTAAAGTTCTTTATTATTCCTTTAATTTTCATTTTATGAGCTACTATTACCTTCCCAAAAAAGATGCCATTTTAAAAGTAAATTTCATATTATATTTTTTAATTTTTGTGATTGATTTTGTTTTATATTTTTAATATTGCTTAATTGAGAGTTTAACCTCTACTCTAGATTTTTAATCTTTGCTTTCTGGTATTTGTTATCAATTTTGTACCTTTGAGAATCTAATCTTCAGTATCCATTTTCACTTAGGGGTGTGATTCCTGGCTTGATCACCCTTTCCCTTTTTGNATAGTGAAAATGAGTATACTACCCAAAGCAATCTATAGATTCAAAGCAATCCCTATCAAGCTACCAACGGAATTTTTCACATAACTAGAACAAATAATTTCACAATTTGTATGGAAATAGAAAAACTTTGAATAGCCAAAGCAATCTTGAGAAAGAAGAATGGAACTGGAGGAATCAATGTGCCTGACTTCAGACTATATTACAAAGCTACAGTCATCAAGAAAGTACGATACTGGCACAAAGACAGAAATATAGATCGATGGAACAAAATAGAAAGCCCAGAGATAAATCCACTCACCTATGGACACACCTTCTGGAGCAGGAAATGGCAACCCACTCCAGTACTCTTGCCTGGAGAATCCCACGGATGGAGGAGCCTGGTAAGCTACAGTCCATGGGTTCACAAAAAGTCGGAAACAACTGAGTTACTTCGCTTTTACTTTCACTTTATGGACACCCTATCTTTGATAAAGAAGGCAAGAATATACAATGGAGAAAAAACAATCTCTTTAACAAGTGATGCTGGGAAAACTGGTCAACCACTTGTAAAAGAGTGAAATCAGAACATTTTCTAACACCATACACAAAAATAAACTAAAAATGGATTAAAGGTCTAAATGTAAGACCAGAAACTAAAACTCCTAGAGGAAAACATAGGCAAAACACACTCTGACATACATCAGGGCAAGATCCTTCGTGACCCACTCCCAGAGTAATGGAAATAAAAGCGAAAATAAACAAATGGGACGTAATTAAACTTAAAAACTTTTGCACAATATATGGAATTTAGAAAGATGGTAATGAGGCCCCTGTATGCAAGACAGCAAAAGAGACACAGATGTGTAGAGTGGACTTTTGGACTCTCAGGGAGAGGGAGAGAGAGAGGGTGGGATGATTTGGGAGAATAACATTGAAATATGTATACTATCATGTAAGAAACGAATCGCCAGTCTATGTTCAATGCAGGATGCAGGATGCTTGGGGCTGGTGTATGGGGATGATCCGGAGGGATGATGTAGGGTGGGAGGTGGGAGGAGGGTTCAGGTTTGGGAGTTCGTGTACACCTGTGGCAGATTCATGTCAATGTATGCCAAAACCAATAGAGTACTGTAAAGTAAAATAAAGTAAAATGGAAGCTCTTAAAAAAAAAAAAAAGTGGTCCTGATAGTGAAGCCCTTATGATGGAGTTGACATCTTTATAAGCGATATCAGTGAGCTTGCTTTCTCTCCCTCTGCCACGTGAGGACACAGCGGGAAGACAGCCATGTATCTATAAGGCAGAAGAAAGCCCTCACCAGAACCAAACCATTCTGCCACCCTAATCTTGAGTTCCTGACCTCCAGAACTGAGAAATGCAGGTCTGTTGTTTAAGCCACCCAGTCCACGGTTCTTTGTTATAGCAGCCAGAGTTAAAACAAGCACTTTGTATAATCTCTTTCAGTGTGATAATCCAATTAGAAATGCCTAATTTGAAGTCTACGTGCTACTTACTGTGAGGTACAGAAAATGCTCATCTCTTTTTACAATTTGCATTGCATTAAATTATCAGTTTTTATAACACAGTAATATTTTGTGCTTAATATCCCTACCTAGTACTAAAGATGAATGACAGAGATTTGGGTAGCCTGGATAGCCCCAAATCTTCCTCTAATATCCACTTAAAATAACTTAAACCTCTCATGTATAGTGTGAAACCAGCATGCTCTTCATTACTTCTGAGAATTTTCAAGGTATTCCTCTAATACGGAATTCTTTCTCTTACTGTATTCTTATTTATTTATCTGTCATTACTTCTGCAACTGCTCTTTTTTTCTCTTCCTAACTTTTTCTACATAATGCCTCTTCTACAAAGAAATCAATGAAAACTAGCATAATATTAGCATTGTAAAAAATTATTCTTGTTTATTTGGCTGCCTTGCGTCTTGGCTGTGGCATGGGGAGTCATTACAGCAGTGTTCAGGCTTCTGACTAGCTGTGGCAGTTGGTCTTCAGAGCTTGTGGGTTAGTTTCTCTATGGCATGTGGGATCTTAGTTCCTTGATCAAGGGTTGAGCCCACAACCCCTGTACTGGAAGACAGATTCTTAACCACTGGATCACCAGGGACAACCTAGCGTTTTTTAAATGAAAGATTCAGGATAATGGGTGAGAATCACAACATGTCAACAATTTCAACCTGAGTATATTAAGTATCTTATTTTCTCATGTCTCCCCATGTAGAGCGGTTTTCAACAGGTGCCTTTCTCTATTAATTCCCCAAATCCTCAAGATCTTTCTTTGTCACTTCTGTCAAATACCTTTCTCAAACTCCCAAATTTTTATTCTGCAGGACAGTTTTGCTTTCAACTTTTGTTGTGTGCTAGACCCTGGGGTTAACTTTGTAAATCTAAAGTGGTTCATTGATAACCTGAAATAAAGTCGTCATCCACCTCTGAAATAAATGCTGCCTTTGCCTGAAAAATGTAAGTATATTTTATTTAAATGATAGCAATATTATATAGATGTGTGTGTTCTTTCCTTATATACCTGGAAGAACCGGCCTTTTCAGGAGAAAAAATTCATTCAGGTAGTCATTTCTTTACCATTATGAACTGTGTGTATGCACATCTAGCTCTATTATACAAACATGTATAAAGATACATAGAGTATATTTTTATGTTTATCTACAGTAAGAACATTTCTTTGATTAAAAAACATCTTAAAAACTCAATTTGTCTCTGGGAATTTAAGTAGAAAAACTTTTAAAAAATAATTTTTTTTTCTGAAAACTTACACACAAATAAAAAATATATTGTCAGGTTTGATTTTACCTTTCTTATGAAAAAGCATTTTGTTACAAAAGTTCATTACTAAAATAGATTAATTTCCCATACATACAACAACTTATATTTTAAATTATCTTTTCTTGTATATAATAGTTCCAGAATTATAAACAATTGAAAGACATGTCTCTTATTCTATTTTCCACTGAAAAAACTCATTTATTTAATTTATTTCATATTTATAAATATATATTTAGAATCTAATTACAGATGTCTAAATTAGGGAAATTTTTGGATTCATCTTTTATTTAAAATCTGGAACCATAAACATTTTAAATAAACTTGGATTAATGTGATACTTTATTATACTTATGGTAGTTACATTATTTTCCTGAAGTAAAATTGGATCATCATGTTAGAATTACCCTCCCTCCACATCTTTTGGTTAGTTAAAATATGACAACTTTTTCTGTTATCATATTTATAGTCATACTGATGGAGATTCATTTTATTTACAGGATTACATTGATTTTGCAAGTTCCTAAAAGGCTCTTGGAGAGAACAGTAATGGAATAGATGAATACGTTGCCTTGTAGATCAATCTGAGAATTTCATGGATTGTAAAGTGAGGACAAATGTACCGAGGTCAGCATTTTTGTTCCTGCTGCTCTTTCTGGAACTGCAGCCAGTGACTTATTAGTACTAGTTACATACTTTCTGGAATAGCAAGCGAACGAGAGCACAGTATGGCAGAGTTTCTTGGCAGGGAGTTGCATTCTCTTAACTGCTTTAATTCTGGTGATTGCATTAGGTGCAATTCATCCCCGATGAAATGCTCTCAGCCAAGACTTAGGAATATATCAAGTAGGAGCTGATGCCTCATTTCTTGGAGCAGGGCTCTCAATTGCAGATATAGGCATGGAAGGATTTAAGTGCAGTTGCAGTAGAAATGAAAAAGTTAACAAATGTTTTCTGTAATTGCTTATTTTATTTTCTTTATTGGTATTTTAAGGAAGATAATTATTCTATAATCAGCCTGGTGTGTGTGTGTTTGTGTATGTGTGTACAAACCTACGAATTACATGTGAGTCTGTGTATATGTGCATGTGTTTATACCCACATAAAAACTATGTCTTTTACAGTCATTTGACAGTTATCTCTTGCATAAATATAGTTTAATCTGATATTCCCTAGTACAAGTAGGAATTTTTATTCTCTATGGAAATTAAAAGCATAATAACACTATGACATAGGGACAGGATATAAAGAAGGTCACCAATGCAGAACTGATGGAATAGGGTGAAGAGCCTTTGGAGAATCTATAGAAGGGGAAATTAATTCAATTCCCCTCCCAACCTTTCCAAAAAAGAAACAAAATGAGAAAACAAATAGCAGTTATCAGTGAAAGTGATACAGCTATTCTGCTTTCAGGTGATACCATGGGGTTATGTAAAATNATGGGTTTGGGTGGACTCTGGGAGCTGATAATGGACAGAGAGGCCTGGCATGCTGTGGTTCATAGGGTCGCAAACAGTCGGACACGACTGAGTGACTGAACTGAACTTTCTGTAACATAATGCTTCTTATGCTATTCAGTTCAGTTCATTTCAGTCGCTCAGTCATTTCCAACTCTTTGCAACCCCATGAATCGCAGCACACCAGGCCTTCCTGTCCATCACCAACTCCTGGAGTTCACTCAGACTCATGTCCATTGAGTCAGTGATGTCATCCAGCCATCTCATCCTCTGTCGTCCCCTTCTCCTCCTGCTCCCAATCCCTCCCAGCATCAGAGTCTTTTCCAATGAGCCAACTCTTCGCATGATGTAGCCAAAGTACTGAAGTTTCAGCTTTAGCATCATTCCTTCCAAAGAAATCCCAGGGCTGATGTGATACAACATATTAATTTCTACATTTACACATTTTTACAATATCAATCTACTAGTTTAATAATTATATAAAAATGCTTCTCAATTGCACTGAGTGGAATTTTAAGTTTGATTAAAAAGAAAGAAGGAAGAGAAGGGAAATGCTGCAGGGTAGATAAGAAAGGATATGACAGAAATTTTTTCTTTGTTCTATACTTTTGGTGCTAGTGGTAAAGAAATCCCCTGCCAATGCAGGAGATATAAGAGATGCAGATTAAATTCCTGGGTCAGGAAAATCCTCTGGAGGAGGAAATGGCAACCCACTCCAGTATTCTTGCCTGGAGAATCCCATGGACAGAGAAGCCTCGTGGGCTATGGTCCACGGGGTTGCAAAGAGTCAGACAGGACTGAAGTGACTTAGCAGCAGCAGTATAGTTTCAAAAACTGCCTTGCCTTGTATCTCAGTGGCAAGAGATGTGAATAAAAAGAAATAATAGAAGAAAAGCAGCTAATTCCATAGATTTGATGAAGCACTTAAATATATTGTTGGGAACTGTGATGGTTTATTGCATTGTCTATACATGAGTAGAAATAATTTATTCTTTTAATAGAAATAAGAGTACATCTTATTTTTGATGTACATTTACACCAAAATGCAACGGAGATAAAATGCAATTGCTGTTTTATTGAGAGCTTTTAATATTCTTTTATCCAGATATATTTTACTTTCCTATGCCTAAAATTCAAATTTATAGGTTGATAAATTATTGGCATTGATAAATTAGAACTGACAACTAAGTAAGCTAGCACGTAAGAAAGCAACAGTAATTGATTTAAATGGAAGAATTTTTTTTTGGATGTGGGAATTCCATTCTTTCTCTATTTAAAGTAAAATTTGTTGCATCAGTTTTTATTGGCATTGCAATTCTCTTTCATCTGGTTATTGAGCATGAATTCTTTGAAATCAGTATGTTTTGAGAATCGAAGCATTTCTCTAAGCTTATAATGTGAGGCATTTGCTCAGTAGAACTTTTGTTTTCATGTACAACTGTGGTCAGCAAGGAGGAAGCCAAAAATTCAGAGTTTAGTCTCACTTGAGAGGTCACAGAGATAGCACAGCACAGTATGTTATTATTCCATGAGGTTGAGCTGCATTGTTTTGATACAAATGTACTCAGAATAAATGTTCTTTTTTCCTGTATGTGAGCAGCTCACGAGCTTTTACTCTCCTTTTCTTATCTTCACAAGGATCAGAGCACAAATGCATTCATAATTCCCCTATTGAAAATAACTAGTTATTTCCATTTCTGTGTTCAATTTCAGAGACATAGGGTTTTCTAAATTCCAGGCCCTTAATTGTATTATCTGGGCTCCGAGGCCCTCAGCATATCCTTATTGGTGGTGAAGCACTGACTCCCTCAGTGCTGTCTTATGTTCTTTGCTTTCAGACTTTTGACTTTTTACTGCATCTGGCCCACTGAAATATTTCTAATTCTTATACCTGCCCCAGGCCTTGTTATTTACCTTACTACCAGATGGTTATAATTCTTGTTTCAAAGGTGCCTTCTTTTCACCTGTCCTGTCTTAAGGTATTAATGGTTTTGATTTTCAATAAAAATAGAAAATTATTTATTTGGCAACTTATGTTTTACATCTAAGAGTATGATTTTTTGATCTTTTCATGCTGATGCATAAAAATGCATTTCATCTTTTGGAATTGCTGCAGAGTCGTGTCACAATATGGTATTGTAAAGTTTATTTAACTATTTTCCTGTGGGTAGTTAAATAGTGGGCTTCAATTTTTAAAATCACAATTGCTGGCTCAAAAGGTATACAGTTTTAAAAATTTGATAATTAATTAATTAATTAATTCCATTGCTAAGTCATATCTGACTCTTTGCAACCCCATGGACTATAGCCCACCAGGCTCCTCTGTCTGTGAGATTTCCCAGGCAATAATACTGGAGTGGGTTGCCATTTCCTTCTCCAGGGGATCTTCTCAACCTATGGATCAAACCCTAAGTCTCTTGCAATGGCAGGTATGTACTTTATCACTGAGCCACCAGGGAAGCTATAATAATTAATTACTTTTAATAAAAATTACCAAATTGTCCATTAATATGACTAGCTTACATTCTAGTAATCATATTTTAAAGTCACTTTCTTCATATCTTTACCAACACTGGTTGTAATCAGTCTCCATGATTTTTACTAGTTGGGTGATGGGAAAAACCTCTGTAAAAATTGTATGTTTTGTTTCACTGTGCTGCGTGACTTATGGGATCTTTGTTCCTGGACCAGGGATCAAATCTGAGCTTATGGGAGTGAAAGCATACAGTTCTAATCACTGGACTGCTGGGAAATTTAAAAATTTGCATATTTTGATTGCTAGTAAGGCTGAGCATATTTTGAACTGCTTATTGACTCTCCATTTCTTTTTTGTGCAGTTCCTATTGTGGTTCTCTGTTTATTTTTATGTTTTAACATTTTGTGCATGAAATTTCCTTATGCGTTAAGGACTTCATTTGTTCTTTTGGTATTTTAACATTTTTTTTGTTTGTTTCACTGTGACCTATAACACATACACAGAGAGAAAAATTCACATCAAGTTTTATTTATTCTTTGTCATACTTACATAACCTAGAGATGAACCTTATATGATTTAACTGGTGTTGTCTCAATCATGAACAGCTAATATTTTGTTTTCCTACCTCCCTTCCTTCTGGGAATAGTAAAAACTTTGCCCCCTGACCACAGAGGATAGGGGTGATAGATCTGGGCTATGGAAATATGAAGTCATTCTTTCCCTGTGGATGGAAGTGGAGCCAAAAAGCTGAGAGAAGCAAATACAGGAGGGAGGAAGAGAGACTGAGAGAAGCAATAAGATGGTGTCCATTTACCAAGTTTTATTCTGAAGTCATGTAGCAATTCTGTACTTAGATTTGATGAAAGCACAAAGTTGTTAGGGTGATTTTCTTCTATGTTTAAGCTAGCTCAAGATGGATTTTTATGACATGCAGCAGAATGCATCCTCATGAAGGCAGAATTTCTTCCCAATTTGGAGGTAGATTATTTACTTCCAATAAAGAGTTTGGGTATAAATTTCTAGGTAGTGCATTAACAAGCCACTGAATAAGAAGCTATGTTCAGACAAAAACTTTTTTTCATATGGGTAAGACAGATGGTATTTATTATTCTTTATTATCATGAGCTTTTCTTATTGGAATATAACTGCTTTACAATGCTGTATCAGTTTCTGTTATACAACGAAGGGAATCATCTATCAGTTCAGTTCAGTTCAGTTGCTCAGTTGTGTCCAACTCTCTGTGACCCCAAGAACCGCAGCACACCAGGCCTCCCTGTCCATCACCAACTCCCAGAGTCCACCCAAACTCATGTCCATTGAGTTGGTGATGCCATCCAGCCATCTCATCCTCTGCCATCCCCTTCTCCAACCCTCAATCTTTCCCAGCATCAGGGTCTTTTCAAATAAGTCACTTCTTTGCATCAGGTGG
>SJYX01013512.1:85790-110429 GCA_006410675.1 Oreotragus oreotragus | reverse complement strand
CGCCCCCGCCAGGTCACCTCTATGTCCTCCCTCCCGCTTCTCTTCTCTACTTAACTCTGTGAATCTCTCTGGGTGTTCTGGGATGTAGAGAACACTTAGGGAACTGATTACTGGCTATATTGCTCTCTTCCCTTTTGACTCACCCTCTTCTCCTCTTGGTTACCTCTATCTCCCTCCTCCCTCTTCTCTTCTGTATGTAACTCTGTGAATATCTCTGGGTGTTCCAGACTGTGGAGAACACTTAGGGAATTGATTACTGGCTAGATTGCTTTCTCAATTTTGACTCCCCTCTTCTCCTCCTGATCATATCTATCTCCCTCTTCCCTCTTCTCTTCTTCATGTAACTCTGTGAACCTTTCTGGATGTTCCTCACTGTGCAGAATTGTTTCACCATTAACCTAGATGTTATACTATCTGTGCTGTATGGATGGAGAAGTCTTGAGGCTACTGTAAGAATAAGACTGAAAGCCAGAGACATGAGGCTTAATTCCAAAACTAGAGAACGTCAGAGAACATTCAGATTCCAGGGACCATTAATAGACAAGAGCTCAACCAAAAGCCTCCATACCTACACTGAAACCAAGCTCCACTCAAGAGCTGACAAGTTCCAGAGCAAGACATACCATGCTAATTCTCCAGCAAAGAAGGAATACAGTCCTAAGCATTAAAAGACAGTCTGCCCAAAGCCATACCAAACCCATAGACACCATAAAACTCATCACTGGACACTTCACTGCACTCCAGAGAGAAGAGATTCAGCTCCACCCACCAGAACACAGATGCAAGCTCTCCCAACCAGGAAACCTTGACAAGCCACTAGTCCAACCCCACCCACAGGGAGCAGGCTCCACAATAAACAAGAAATATTCATCAGGAAAAGGAACATGATAAGTGTCCACCAAACCAAGCAAAAGAGGAGGAGACAGGGAATCTACCTGAAAAAGAATTCAGAATACAGATGATCCAAAATCTTGAAATCAAAATGGAATCACAGATAAATGGACTAGAGACAAGGATTGAGAAGATGCAAGAAATGTTTAACAAGGACCTAGAGGAAGTAAAAGGAGTCAATCAATAATGAATAAGGCAGTAAATGAAATCAAAAGCACTCTGGAGGGAGCCAACAGAATAACTGAGGTAGAAGGAGGATAAGTGAGGTGTAGAATGGTGGAAATAAGTGAAGCAGAGAGGAAAAAACAATTAAAAGAAATGAGGACAACCTCAGAGACTTCTGGAACAATGTTAAACACCCCAACATTCAAATCACAGGTGTCCCAGAGAAGAAGAGAAAAAGAAAGGGCATGGGAAAATACTTGAGGAGATAATGGTTGAAAACTTCCCTAAAATGGGCAGGGAAATAGCCACCCAAGTTCAAGATACCCAGGGAGTTCCAAACAGGACAAACTCAAGGCAAAACACCATAAGACACATATTAATCAAACTAACCAAGGTCAACACGAAGAGAAAATATTAAAAGCAGCAAGGGAGAAAAGCAACAAATACACACAAGGGGATCCCCATAAGGATAACAGCTGATCTTTTAATAGAAGTTCTTCAGGCCAGAAGGAAATGACATGACATACTTAAAGAGATGAAAGAGAAAAACCCACAACCCAGATTACTGTACCCAGCAAGAATCTCATTCAAACATGAAGGAGAAATCAAAAGCTTTACAGACAAGCAAAAGCTGAGAGAATTCAGCACCACCAAACCAGCTCTTCAACAAATGCCAAAGGATCTCTAGACAGGAAACACAGAAAAAGTTTATAAACTTGAACCCCAAAGAAAAAAATAAATGGAAATGGAATCATACTTATCAATAATTACCTTAAATGTAAATGCATTGAATGCCTCAACAAAAAGACAAAAACTGGCTGAATGGATTAAAAAACAAGACCCCTTGCCGGGAGCCAGCGTGAGGAACTCTGCCCATGGCAAAGGTCATGAGGAAGGAGGCTTCGGCATATGCAAAGGAGGGATCGAGCCTCAGGAAACCCCCGTTCCCAAGCATCTACCCCCCCAAACCAGAGTCTGCCTGCTTTACTGTTTTATGCTCTCACCTACACCTCAGATTTTACTGGGGGTTCTCCTTCATCACCTCTCTCAGAGAAGGAGTTAACCTACAGCTCCAGTTAATAAAAATTCCTGGGCGTGACAAGAGTGTTTCGACTTATGAACTCCTCTGAAGCTTATCTAGCCTGCCTGTATGGGTTCGTCAGGCCACATGTGATTGTTTACAGCCTCCCACCCATGAGAGGCATGAGATGTTTTAGACTTACTAAAGGCAGATTCTTTTAGGAAGTTAGAAATTATTAGTATAGTGGGTTGATTAGGAATTATATTGGTGAAGGACTTTTTCATTTATTGGGCCAATGTTTGTTGCTAAATCCCCTGCCCTTATACATGTTAATGAATATATAACTAGCATATAGGAGAAATAAGTATTAACCTTTAGATTAGTCATGTTAACCTTAGGCTAAGTAAATTCCTTTCTTAGTTGTAACCCACTACACCCTCACCCTATAGGAATGCAACTTTATCTGGTACCTTTGGAAGGTGGTGCCTGGTTTAAGAAAAATCACCCCTGGGAAATAAGTTTTTGGTTGACTGCCCATTATCAGAAAAGAAAGGATCATAAAATGTCAGCAGCCTCATGGCCAGAAGATGATGTAAAACCCCTAAGACCTTTTTGTATACATTTATATGAAGCACCTAATTTTGATAAAGGTCAGGACTGCTGACCCCCATGTGACTTTAAAATTTCCAAACCTGAAAATAAAGAAAACGGATCAGTTTCTGGAAAGACTGATTCCCCCATGTCGTTCTTTCTTGTACTCCATTTTTCTGGCTGAACTCGCATCTGGAGCGTGGGTGCTCACCAAGCCTGCTAATTTTGCCCTGGCTTTTAAGTTCTACGTTAGAGGGAGCTCAAGACGGGGCACCCTCCGATATTCAAGTGGGTGCCAGTGGCCTACGTAGGTGGTGGAAGCTTCTTGTCTTGCAGCTTTATTGGTATCCCACGTAAACCAAGTTATTCAGCCTCTTTTTCTTCACTAATTTTCCTACTATGCTATTTCTTTCTAATCTCCCTCTATATCTTTAATTAAGCAATTAATTCCTAGGACACTGACTCTGTCCCCACTTCGAATTACCCTGGATCCACTGGGGCTGGACCCCGGCAACCCCTATATATGCTGTCTACAAGAGACCCATCTCAAACCAAGGGACACATACAGACTGAAAGTGAAGGGCTGGAAAGAGATATATCGTGCAAATGGAGACCAAAAGAAAGCAGAAGTAGTAATACTCATATCAAGTAAAATAGACTTTGAAAAAAACACCATGAAAAGAGACAAAGAAGGACACTACATAATGATCAAAGGATCAATCTAAGAAGAAGATATAACAGTTATAAATATACACACACTCAACATAGTATCACCTCAGTACATAAGGCAAATGCTAACAAGTATGAAAGGGGAAATTAACAGTAACACAATTACAGTGGGAGACTTTAATATCCCACTCACACCTGTGGATAGATCAACTAAACCGAAAATTAGCAAGGAATTACTGAATGATACACGGGACCAGTTAGACCGAATTGGTATCTCTAGGGCCATTCACCCCTAAACAATGAATTTCACCTTTTTCTCAAGTGCATACGAAACATTCTCCTGGGTAGATCACATCCTGGGCCATAAACTTAAGCTTGGTAAATTTTAAAAAGTTGAAACCATTTCAAGCATATTCTCTGATCACAATGTGTAAGATTAGATGTCAACTACAGGAAATAAACTATTAAAATAAAAACACAAGGAGGGTAAACAACATGCTTCTGAATAACCAACAAATCATGGAAGAAATCAAAAAGGAAATCAAAATATGCATAGAATCCTATGGATAGATCAACTAAACAAAAAATTAACAAGGAAACACTAGCTTTAAATGATACAATGGACCAGTTAGACCTAATCTATATCTATAGGATATTTCAACACAAAAATGAATTTCACCTTTCTCTCAAGTGTACATGGAACCTTCTCCAGGATAGAGCACATCCTGGGCCATAAATCAGGCCTTGGTAAATTCAAAAAATTGAAATCATTCCAAGCATCTTTTCTGATCGCAATGCAGTAAGATTTGATGTCAACTACAGGAAAAAGAAACTTTTAAAAATACCAACATATGAAGGCTAAAAAACACACTTCTCAATAACCAAAAAATCACAGGATAAATCAAAAAAATAAATCAAAATATGCATAGAAACGAATGAAAAAGAAACAAAACAACAAAAAACCTATGGGATTCAGTAAAAGCAGTGCTAAGGGGAAGGTTTATAGCAATACAAGCTTACCTCAAGAAACAAGAAAAGTCAAATAAATAACAAAACTCTACACCTAAAACAACTAGAAAAGGAATAAATGAAGAACCCCAGGGTTAATAGAAGGAAAGAAATAATAAAAACTAGGGCAGAAATAAGTGAAGAAATGCAAAGGAGACCATAGCAAAAATCAACAAAGCTAAAAGCTGGTTCTTTTAGAGGGTAAATAAAATAGATAAACCATTAGCTAGACTCATCAAGAAACAAAGGGAGAAGAATCAAATCAATAAAATTAAAAATGAAAATGGCAGAATCACAACAGACAACAAAGAAATACAAAGGATTCTAAGAGACTACTATAAGAAACTATGTGCCAATAAAATGGACAACTTGGAAGAAATGGACAAATTCTTAGAAAAGAATAACTTTGCAAAATTGAACCAGGAAGAAATAGAAATCTTAACAGATCCATCACAACCACAGAAATGGAAAATATAATCAGATATCTTCTAGCAAACAAAAGCCCAGGACCAGACTGCTTGACTGCTTCACAGCTGAATTCTACCAAAAATTTAGAGAAGAGCTAACACCTAGCCTACTCAAAATCTTCCAGAAAATTGCAGAGGAATGTAAACTTCCAAACTCATTCCATGAGGCCACCATCACCCTAATACCAAAACCTGACAAAGAGGCCACAAAAAAAGAAAATTACAGGCCAATAATTAGAAATGAAAATGGAGAGATCACAACAGACAACACAGAAATACAAAGGATCATAAAAGACTACTAACAGCAACTATATGCCAATAAAATGGACAACTTGGAAGAAATGGATGAGTTCTTAGAAAAGTATAACCTTTCAAAAGTGAACCAGGAAGAAACAGAAGATCTTAACAGATCCATTACAAGCACAGAAGTCGAAACTGTAATCAAAAATCTTCCAACAAACAAAAGTCTAGGACTAGTCCAGGCTTCACAGGTGAATTCTACCAATATTTTAAAGAACTAACACCTATCCTGCTCAAACTCTTCCAGAAAATTGCAGAGGAAGGTACACTCCCAAACTTATTCAATGAGGCCGCCATCACCCTAACACCAAAACCAGACAACACGCCACAAAATAAAGAAAACTAAAGGCCAGTATCACTGATGAACATAGATGCAAAAATCCTCAACAAAATTCTAGCAAAAATAATCCAACAACATATTAAAAAGATCATACATGATGACCAAGTGGGCTTTATCCCAGGGATGCAAGGATTCTTCTAAATTTGTAAATTAATGAATGTGATACACCACATTAACAAATTGAAGAATAAAAACCATATGATTTTCTCAATAGCTACAGAGAAAGCCTTTGACAAAATTCAATCATTTTATGGTAAAAACTCTTCAGAAACCTGGCATAGAAGGAACATACATCACATAAGAAAAACCATATAAAACAAACTCACAGAAAACATTATCCTCAATGGTGAAAAACTGGAAGCATTTCTTCTAAAATCAAAAACAAGAAAAGGGTGGCCACTCTCACCATTACTATTCACCATAGTTTTGGAAGTCTTAGCCACAGCAATCAGAGGAGAAAAAGTAATAAAAGGAATCCAGATTGGAAAAGGAGAAGTAAATCTCTCACAGTTTGCAGATGACATGATTCTTTACATAGAAAGCCCCAAAGACACCACCAGAAAATTACTAGACCTAATCAATGAATATTAAAAAGTAGCAGGATATAAAATTAATACACATAAATCTCTTGCATTCCTATACACTAACCATGAAAAAACAGAAAGACAAATTAAGGAAACAATCCCACTCACCATTATGACAAAAAGAATAAAATACTTAGGAATAAATCTACTGAAAGAAACAGAAGACCAGGACTTCCCTGGTGGTCCAGTGGTTAAGACTCTGTACTTCCAACACAGGGGACATGAGTTCAATCCCTGATCAGGGAAGATCCCATATGCCTTGTGGACAGAAAATAAAATTTAAAAAAAGAAAGAAACAAAAGACCTATATATAGAAAACTATAAAACACTGATGAAAGAAATCAAAGATTCCACAAATAGATGGTGAAATATACCATGTTTATGGATCGGAAGAATCAATATAGAGAAAATGAGTATATTACCCAAAGCAATCTGTAGATTCAATGCAATCCCTATCAAGCTACCAATGGTATTTATCAGAGAACTAGAACAAATAATTTCACAATTTGTATGGAAACACAAAAATCCTCGAGTAGCCAAAGCGAACTTAAGAAAAAAGAATGGAACTGGAGGAATCAACATGCCTGACTTCAGACTATATCACAAAAAGCTACAGTCATCAAGACATTATGGTACTGGCACAAAGACAGAAATATAGATCAATGGAACAAAATAGAAAGCCCAGAGATAAATCCACGCACCTAAGGACACCTTATCTTTGACAAAGGAGGCCAAGAAATGGAGAAAAGATAATATCTTTAACAAGTGGTGCTGGGAAAACTGATCAACCACTTGTAAAAGAATGAATCTAGAACAGTTTATTGTGGTCCTGTATGGATGTGAGAGTTGAACTATAAAGAAAGCTGAGCACCAAAGAATTGATGCTTTTGAACTGGGGTGTTGGAGATAACTCTTGAGAGTCCCTTGAACTGCAAGAAGATCAAATCAGTAAATCCTAAAGGAAATCAGTCCTGAATATTCATTGGAAGGACTGACGTTGAAGCAGAAATTCCAATACTTTGGCCACCTGATGCAAAGAGCTGACTCATTTGAAAAGACCCTGATGCTGGGAAAGATTGAAGGTGGTAGAAGGGTACAACAGAGAATGAGATGGTTGGATGGCATTACTGAATCAATGGACATGAGTTTTGGGTGGACTCTGGGAGTTGGTGAGGAACAGGGAGGCCTGGCGTGCTGTAGTCCATGGGGTTGCAAAGAGTTGGACACGACTGGGTGACTGAACTGAAGTGAACTGAAGAACAGTTTCTAACATCTTACACAAAAATAATCTCAAAATGGATTGAAGATTTAAATGTAAGACCAGAAGCTATAAAATCCTCAGAGGAAAACATTCTCTGAGATAAATCACAGCAAGATCCTCTATGACCTACCTCCCAGAGTAATGGAAATAAGAGTAAAAATAAACAAATAGGACCTAGTTAAACTTAAAAGGTTTTCCACAACGAAGGAAACTATAAGCAAGGTGAAAAGACAACCTTCAGAATGGGGGAAAATAATAGTAAACAAAACAACTGGCAAAGAATTAATCTCGAAAATATACAAATGCTCAATTCCAAAAAAATAAACGAGCCAATCAAAAAGTGGGCCAAAGAACTAAACAGATATTTCTCCGAAGAAGACATACAGATGGCTAACAAACACATGAAAAGATGTTCAACATCATTCATTATCAGAGACATGCATATCAAAACCACAGTGAGGTACCATTTCACGTGGGTCAGAATGGCTGCTAGCAAAAAGTCTACAAATAATAAATGCTGGAGAGGGTGTGGAGAAAAAGAAATCCTCTTACACTTTTGGTGGGAATGCAAACTAGTACAATGACTATGGAGAACAATGTGGTGATTCCTTAAAAAACTGGAATAGAACTGCATTATGACCCAGCAACCCACTACTGAGCACACACACCGAGGAAACCAGAATTGAAAGAGATGTGTGTACCCCAATGTTCATCACGGCACTGTTTAGAATAGCCAGGACATGGAAGCAACCTAGATGTCCATCAGCAGATGAACGGATAAGAAAACTGTGGTACATATACACAATGGAATATTACTCAGCTATTAAAAAGAATGCATTTGAATCAGTCCTAATGATGTAGATGAAACCGGAGCCTATTATACAGAGTGAAGTAAGCCAGAAAGAAAAACACCGATACAGTATATTAATGCATATATATGGAATTTAGTAAGATGGCTAAGACGACCATTTATGCAAGAAAGCAAAAGAGATAAAAATATAAAGAACTGACCTTTGGACTTAATGGGAGAAGGTGAGGGTGGGATGCTTTTTAGAGAATAGCACTGACACATGTATATTACCATATATGAAATACATGTCTAGTCCAAATTATATGCATGAAACAGGGCACTCACAGCCAGTGCACTGGGATAACCCATGGGGATGGGATAGAGAGGGAGGTGTGAGGGGGGTTCACGATGGGGAAACATGTACACCTGAGGCTAATTGATATCAATGTATGTCAAAATTCACAATATTGTAAAGCAATTAGCCTCCAGTTAAAATAAATTAATTTTTTAAATTGTCTTATTACTTTTGTATAGTTTACAATTCCTTTGAAATATTTTCAAGATTAAAAGATTTTAACATACTCAGCATATTTTTATAGTGTGTATGATAATTCCAATAAAGTATTTCTGAATGTTTCAATTATGTTGTTCCTCTTGTGTTTTCTCTTTATTCCTTATATGTTGATTTTTAAGGTGTGGTTTTCCAAGCTCAACAATTTAACTTCCTTGTTATGGTTGGGTTGAAAATCCAGAAAAGCGTTAGCTTACTCCCAGTTTACTCTTCCCCTGAGAGTCTCAATTTAAAGTGTGGGTGGTGGTGTCTCAGGATGCCTCTTTAGGGAGGTGCTGACTTTTGCTTTAGTTGTCAGCAATCTGAAAAGCTACTGAACCCCTGTTCTGTTCATAGCTCTCTCTTTATGTGGACAAATGCTCTCAAAGTAAAAGCGGTTTCTGCAACCGTTCTTACCTTATTGGGCTCCCATGTCTTCTTAGATTTCTACCTGGTAATTTTCATATAAATTGCCATTCATCTGTTTGTCATATATTATGTACATAATGTTGACTTTTAATTCTGCTAGTGGAAAGCTGGTCTTAATTACCTAAGGCAACATACTAGAAGTGGAATTATTTTCTCTACAGCAGAAAGCAGACCAGGGGCTGCTAGAACCTGGGTGGGCAGGAAGATTGGCTATATGTAAAGGATTTGCTACATATGGGTAGGAGGGAACGAACCTTTGAGGATGATGCAAGTGTTCTAAAACTGCATTATGGTGATGGTTGTATAACTGTATAAATTTGCTAAAATGCATTGATCTATAAACCTAAAATGTGTAAATTTTATGGCATATGAAATATCCCACACTAAGGCTGTTTAAAGAAAGACTCTGGAGGTGGTTATTAAAGAATGAGAGAAATCTCAGAAAGATTGAGAAGGAATTTGCAAGCAGAGAGAGGTTGAACCCTCATTTTCTATTAGGTTCTCAGGTAGCAGACCATTTCACAGGGAGCCCCAAGGCCAACATGGAGAGCCTACATGTTGGGAATGATAATGATAACTGTGCATGTTTAAGTAGAGAGTGCTGGCGATCTCTTCCCTCTCTTAAAAACTGTCTTGGCTGCATAGCATGAAGAGAGATCCAGAATTTCTCACATGTTCTTATGGAGAACCAATGACATTGTCATGGTGAGGACTGTGTTAGCCACCTAACAGAGGCTGCAGTGTGACCAGCCAAGGTAGACACTAGACAGAGAAAGCAGAAGAGACCAGAGGACTCATGAGCTGAGATGGAGGCTTGGGGTGAAGGGTAAGAACCACCTCATATGCTGGAGGGACAGAGCACAAGTTACATAGGCTGAACATTCCAGAAGCAGATGTAGTGAGGACAGAAGCTACAGACAGACCTGGTAAGATGAAGTTGCTGGGGTATGTTATCTACACCTCCTCTCCATCTGGAACTCAACCAGAGCCGGATTGGTGCTCCCACTTCTCCAAATCCCTGGGTGTTCACGAGACTTACTCCGTTCCCAGAAACTGTCTCATGAAGGAGGAAGGCAGTCTGTTTGACAGAGGAATGGCAGCTCTGATGTATAATTTGAACTTTGAATTGGCTAAATATCTTCTGGAATGGAACTTTTGTGTTCTAAAAGACCATTTTGGACTAGAAAAGAATGACTCACCTCTAATTGTCATTTTAGAGTTCTGCCCCCATCCCACCCCCAGCCATATGCCATATTGGTGGTTGGCAGGAAGCTTAGTGATCTTGTAGAGAAATTAAAACACTTCATTTTTGTTATACCTCTGAGCTCTAGTGTGTAGATTTTGACACATGACTACCATTACTCTGGCATCATCTATGGCCTGTCAATCACCAAAATAATAAATTCCAATGGGGAGAAGTGGCTGTCAAATGATATATATTTGGATAAGAACAAGCAAAGGGTATTTTGTTTCTCTGGCTCTGTGTATTCTCTTTGTCAATACTGGTATATATTTCGCTTCTGCTTGAAAGAGCTCATCAGACAATCTGGTTAAGATGGCAAAGATTTTCTTTTCTTTTCTTCTCTTTTTTTTAACGTTATTTTACTTTACAGTACTGTATTGGATTTGGCATACATTGACATGAATCCGCCACGGGTAAGCGTGGGTCCTGCTTCAATTTCCCTCAGTTTCAGCCAAGGTCATTTAGGTCAGCTCTGTCCTAGAAATGTCACAAGCTGTGAGTGAAAGTCACTCAGTTGTGTCCAGCTCTTTGGGAGCCCATGGGTTGGAGCCTGCCAGGGTTCTCTGTCCATGGAATTCTCTAGGCCAAAATACTGGAGTGGGCACTCATTTCTAAATAAGATCTGTTTTTGTTGTTGCCTTTTATCCTCCTTCTCTTCTCCACCTGGTCCTAACACTCTCTTTTCTCCATGCTCGACTTGTACATCCTCCCCCGTGGCTCCTCCTCCAAGCACTTTAAAATCATACCCTTTTCCTACTCTTCTGGGCTCACATAGCACTTCAATGCAGACCACTTCTCCGGCTCTCAATCACACACTGCCTACGAGGATAATTTAGCTATGTCTCATAGGGTAATCTAAAACTTTCCCAAGCTGTGTGAAGTTAGAACCTACAGTTTGTCTGTCTTTGTATATACCTATAGCGCATGGTTGGTTCATTGTTTGGTTGCAGCCAAATGTGACTGCTGCTTTACTTACTCAATGACCCTGAGCAAACACCTTAGCTTCTCTTAGCTTATGTTTTCTCTTGGGGCTGTTGAGAAGTTTAGTGATACTAAACATGTAAAGAGTTTAGCTCCGTGTATGTATATTTTGGTACATGAATATTGAATAAGTGTCAGTTATCTCTTAGAGAAAGACCTTTAAGGGCAAAGATTGCCTCTTTTCCCCTTTCCTGTTAACTCTATCTTCAAAGTATATTCACATCCAACCTCTTCTCCTCCAGCCAGCCTCCACCTGATCCTGGTCCCTGTCATCTCTGATCTGAGAGGTAGCAGTGTCTCCTGACAGTTCTGCCTGTATCTCTTCTGTCTGCAGATTATCCCCCACACAGAACCAGGAGAGATTCTATTGAACTGAAGAGTGCTGGGATTCTGAGAAGACTTTGAAATCATTCAGTAGCTTATTTCTCTATGTGTGAAGTCCTATGATTTCAAGGACTGCTTCCAACACTCCCTTTGTGACTTCATCTCCACCACTTGTTCCTTCAGTCATTTGACTTTGACCATGCTGACTTCCTCCTGCCTCTGGACTGCAATCAGAATTTAGTCTGAGGACCCTAATACTCACTTTTCCACCTATAAGTCTGCCCTCTTGCATTTTTCAGTTCTCAGTTCAAACATTCTGAGGTCAGTCTTCCTTCATTACCCAAAGTAATACTATTTCTCATCTTCTCTTCCAACACTATCTCCTTTACTTAGCTTTATTTTTCTCTGATTCACTGACTGTCTGATATATTTTTATTTGTTTTCTGTTTCCTGCCACTGAAAGGCAAGCTCCAGGTAGGTAGTCTTTTGTTCACTGCTCTATTCCCAATGTTTTTTTGAAAAAGTATCTGACATAGAGCGTAAAAAAATGAATACATTAATGAAAAAGCAAGTAATTAATTGCACTTGCTTATAGCTATATATTGAAAAATATTATCTTCTCTAAGGTGGTGGGAATATAGGTATTCTCCATGTTTCCATTTTCTAGCTTTAAAAAATAATGCACATGTATTTCTCTGTTAATTTTGCAAAATAAAATTTTTAAACAGAAAAAAAGAAGTCATCTGACTCTGCAATAGAAATGATGAGACATTTCAGTATGCAAGCTTATGCTATAACCTTCAAAATTTTAGTATATTTTCTAACTGAATTAATTCTAATATCCCATAAATTTTGATTATGTCTGGGTAGATATATTCGTTGCTTGCTTATGTTTTGTACCATTTTTCATTCACTGTGTGGTGATCACAGTATTTATATTTTGTGCCCTGTTAGACTGTAATCACTGGAATGCATTACTAGTAGGTTTCCAGATTGGTACATAAAATACAGGATACCTAGTTATATTTGAATATCACTGAAATAAATTATATTTTAGTATTAAGTATACCCCAAATACTTATGGATCATACTTATCTCCTAAAAATTCAATGCTTCAAATTTAACTGGACATCTGTATTTTATCTGGCAACTGCAATTACTAGCATGAATTTACTAAACTGTTCACCTCACAGATCTGAGAGCTTTCTTTTCCAAATCAGAATCAGGTAACTTTAGCCTTACCACCTTGGCCTATGCTTTGCTGTTGACGTACTTGACCACTAGAGGGATTATTTCACTTTTATTTTGGCTCTTTGTGAAAAGTAAAGCCAAAAGATAGGAATGATTAAATAGGAGCCCTTCCTTACCTTGACTCCAGTAAAAGAGAGGCTAGAAGACACACAGTTGGATTAGTTTTTCCAAATCAGAATCAGGTAACTTTAGCCTTACCACCTTGGCCTATGCTTTGCTGTTGACGTACTTGACCACTAGAGGGATTATTTCACTTTTATTTTGGCTCTTTGTGAAAAGTAAAGCCAAAAGATAGGAACGATTAAATAGGAGCCCTTCCTTACCTTGACTCCAGTAAAAGAGAGGCTAGAAGACACACAGTTGGATTAGAATTTTACTCTGTGAAGGAGCCTTGAATTGTGATTTGCTCTCTGTAATGGATTTAGTCACTTATTTCAAGTATTAACTCACCATCATGAAACAGTAGATGGCCTGGTGTGGAATGTGCCTACAGAGCTCTGTTTATGGGGAAAAACTTTGCCAAGGGCTCTGTTTATTGCTCTTTTCTAATTACCCATTTGGTGGAGACATTTTTGGAATTTCCTGTGGTGACAGTTACTTGGTTGAGGATTTGATTTGAAACCTATGTGGCTTGTGTAGCACAGCTAGCATCTAAGCTCTTGGTTTATTATGGTTTTGTGTATTGTCCATTGAGACATAAATAAAATAATTTTGGACATGAATGAAGGTCCCATAAGTTACTTCAAAAATTTGCCTGTACAATAATAGTGATTAGTCTGCTGTACAAAAATGTGTAACTTGGTCTGATACATTTAATTTCTTTTTCATTTTAATATTCTTATTCGATAGGTTGTATTTACTACTAATTTTAATCCCAGACTAAAGCATCATCAGTTGATGCATATATGAGTCACTACATCTGACAAGGCATTTAAATTTATCCAAATGCTTCTTAAGGTATGGGCTTTTGGTTTTCAAAGCCATTTGACTCATTAACCAAAGTAAAATTCTCATATGCTGCCTTTTAGTTCTCCTATTTGGTCCATAAACTATTCCTATTATGATATGGGGAGGGTGGTGGGAGGGAGGTTCAGGATTGGGAACTCATGTTACACCTGTGGTGGATTCATGTCAATGTATGGCAAAATCAATACAGTATTGTAAAGTAAAAAAATAAAANTTCTCATATGCTGCCTTTTAGTTCTCCTATTTGGTCCATAAACTATTCCTATTATGATATGGGGAGGGTGGTGGGAGGGAGGTTCAGGATTGGGAACTCATGTTACACCTGTGGTGGATTCATGTCAATGTATGGCAAAATCAATACAGTATTGTAAAGTAAAAAAATAAAATTAAAATTAATATTAAAAAAAAGTAAAGATAAGTACAACTCTGTGAGGAAATTTCATTCTTAGAATTATTAAACTAGAGTGAATGGCAAACATTTATAAAGAGAGTAAATATTAAAAGAACAGTCAGTGTGGTGTAGAGCTTAGATTAAATAGTATTTGGTTTGCTTTGTTCTCTTACCTTTCAAGTTTTGCTTACTCAGAGGCACCATATTGTGTACATATCAAGTTAGTAAGAAAGAAATGACAACTCTTGAATAATATTAAGTGCCCAGTGTCTGTCCTCAAGGCTGTTTTTCCCAGCTCAAGTAACAACAATAATAGTAATAATAAGAATCACAGTTAATAGTTTCAAGCACTTATGATATGCTAGGAAATTTTAATATAATATTTTACTTTTTCTTCCTATTCATGAAGAAGAGTGATCATGTTAAAATTCTTCCATCAGACTGTAAGTTCTTCAAGGACACTGACCATCTTTTAATCTCTGAATTCCTAGTAACTAGCACAGTTGTTCTATTTCTTCAGTAAGAGGAGAGTAAATAAATGAATAGGTGAAAGAGAAGACTACTTTACTTAAAATGTTAGAGAATAATATTTACTGGATCATTTATAGGATTTAGTCAAATCTGACAATATATAAAAATAATATTTATTTTCCTTTTTAATTTATATTTTGGAATATATATACAAAATAAAGCATGATATACTGACTAATCACAACCAACAATCCAAATTAGATCTTAGTTCATTGCTAATAACTCTCACCCACTTTTATTTTCTTTCCCTCATTTAGTCCTTGTTCCTCCCCACATAATGATTCCTATGAAATATCATTCCATTATTTTTATCCTTTATATTTTTATTACATATATACACATATATAAAGAATGTACTATTAAGCTTTACTTGCTTTTGAGATTTATAAAGTATGGTATCACACTAAATGAATTCTTCAGAAATATGCTTTTTTATTCAACATTAAATTCATTCATCCATATTTTTGCATAAAACTGTAGGTCATTCATTTTTACTACTGTATAATAGTCCACTGTGCATGTAAACCATAGTTTATTTCTTCTCCTGTCATTGGACTTTTGTAGCTTTTGTTTTGTTGGTAAAAAAATAGTGATGCTATCAATATTCTTGGACATGCCTTCCTGCCCACATGCTAGGAGTTCCTTCAGATATATGCCTATAATTAGAATTCCTGGGACAAAGTGTATGTGATGTTAAAAATGTGAAATGATTTAAGATGGCCATCACCTTATCTTCTTGAATTGAGAATTCAAATTGAGAATCTTGAATTGAGAATCCAAAGTTACACAAATTCAAATTACTTACCTTGTTTTTCTTTTTAGTGTTATGACCCAGAGACTATATATCTTGTTAAAGAGTAAATTCTAGTAAGGACAACATCTTAAGGCATAGAATTAAGTGTTCCTGGTGATAGTCTATGATATACAAAGGATATTTATTGCATAACATCTGTGAGTGATGTTTCTGTAAACCAAAAGCCTAAACTCTGTGGTGGTGGCAAAAATACAGAATGCTAGCATTGCCCTGAAGACTTTGTAATTCCAAGAGCTTCTCTTCATCTAAATCCCCCTGAACACAGAAGCACTATTCTGAGGAAATAAACCAACAAAAGTATTTCTACTCCATTTTGTTAGGGTGGAGAACAGTTCAATATAGGATGAACTGAGCTAGCCAATTATTTGCAGGATGTTTTTTCTTTTTTTATAATTTATCCTTCTCAAGATTGAGGGCTGGTCTATCATTATAGTGTAAGAAATGTTAAAAAAAATCTGTTTAATGCAACTGATTTCTAAAAGAGTGTTTATCCACATATGTTCTAAGAAAAAAATGTTAATGTAGATAATTATACATACATACAGTCATATCTTTATAAGGCATCTTGGTATGTCTACTACAGATTGGAAATTTTAACTGAGGAGAATCCACATATTTTAAGGAAGGTTTCATCTGACCTAAAATTCTGATCTATTTGGCAGATTACTTCCCTATAGATTACAATTGTAATCCGGGTTCTTGAAGTGACTATATTGTTCAGATTCAGACAAAAAGTGATATGGTGTAATGATGGTAACACAAAATAGAC
Source organism: Oreotragus oreotragus (assembly GCA_006410675.1). NCBI lineage: Eukaryota > Metazoa > Chordata > Mammalia > Artiodactyla > Bovidae > Oreotragus > Oreotragus oreotragus. Next base: position 94,093 of record SJYX01013512.1, on the reverse strand, counting down.
CTACTATGTAAAAAACTACTGGTGTTCTGTGTATATGCAGGAGTCACTCAAGTGTTGCATCTGTGTTTTTGAATTGATCAAATCATTGGTCTTTTGCTTGAAAATTATCTTTAAATTTCGTATTCTCAACATTTGGAATAGGTAAGAGGGCTGAATAAATGACAATTGATCTATTATTCAAAGTACTGTTATTGAACACACACCAGTGTGCCATGTTCTGTACCAGGTGCTATGGCAGTAATAATTAAATTTAATAATAAACATTTAATAATTAAGTAATTAATTGTTAAAATAATTTAATTTAGATAGTTGAATTTAATAATTAATAATATTCAGTTTTTAATTACTAGAAACTATTTTTTTTGATAAAGTTTGTTTCACACCTTATCTGTATTGTTTATAAAAGTGTTTAGTACATAGTAGCTGCTCAATTAATATTAATTCCATGGATTAATAATTAAATTTAATAATAAACATTTAATAATTAAGTAATTAATTGTTAAAATAATTTAATTTAGATAGTTGAATTTAATAATTAATAATATTCAGTTTTTAATTACTAGAAACTATTTTTTTTGATAAAGTTTGTTTCACACCTTATCTGTATTGTTTATAAAAGTGTTTAGTACATAGTAGCTGCTCAATTAATATTAATTCCATGGACTATCACCATTTAAAGTAATAAATATAAAACAGAATATAAGATATATTAAGCCAACTTAATGATATTTAATACATAATGACCAGAAATAAATGAGAGAAGCTCAATCAGTGTCTGAAAATATTGCTTATGGAATAACAGAGGAGTTAGCTATGCTCAAGATAGTTTATTGTCAAAAACGGCCCTTAAAATAATATTGGAGATGAAGATTTAGTGACTGCAGATTATGAGACACAAGGTTATTTGAGTACCTGTAAGGTTTTCCTTAAAACAATTTGCTCTAAGTCAACTTGGAGCAAGGTTATGATTAAACTTTGACCCAGATTTGAAATGCATTGTTATATACATTCATCCCTAATTTATAATGAATTTCTTTAAAGAGCAAAATAGAAGATGGTAAACTAAAAAATAAGTCTACCTATCTATCTTTTTCTTACAAATATTTGCTTATATTTTTCCAAAGAAAGCATTAAGCTGAAAAGGAAATAGTCAATCATTCACAGCATATAAATACCAGTAATCAGTGGTGGTCATAAATCACTGTGAATAACGAAAATTCTATTAAATACTTGTGAAGGTGTTCATGATTTATAAAATGGTCTTCATACATGTGTTTTCACTCACCTTTCTCTATATGACTTTATATAGCATAGCATCATACATACCAAACACATAAGGAAACCGAGGCCCATTTCGGTTGTGACTTCCCCAGTCTTTCATGCTTAATAACTTGCCATTGTTCTGTCACTGTTGGGCTTATCAATATCATTTCTTCTATTATTGTTGTATGTGTTACATTTTAACTTAGTTTAACCATAATATACATAAAAACTACATAAAGGTTTATTTGGCTTGCTTGCTACAATATATATTTGTGCTATTATTTAAGTTTTTCAATTATTATCCTAACTATCTGTGTAATATTTTATTGAAAGGATGTGAGTCACTTACTCCATTCATTGAAAAGCATTTACTAAGCTCTTATAGTGTTCCAATCTGTAAGCAGTGAGACTATAGCACTGAACCAGGCAGTTTGTTACTTTCAGGAACTAAAAAGTTTTTAGAAAGTATTTTCTAAAATGTGGTGCATATTGAAAAACAACACTACTTGCAGTGTTCGTAAAAATTGGCCTGCTCCCTATGATATTAGGTAAAAGAGATATTTTAAAAATGACCCTTGACATATGAACTGCTTTTCAAATAGATTGAAAAATGTACATAGTCACTGAGTGTGTAATAATATCTAATTGCCCAAATTCTTACCAGCATTTAACTGTATACTTTTAAAATAAATGTAGCTTTTCTCTCATGTGGAACATCTATTCATGGCTCAGTCCATTTAGATTTTGAAATATAAAGGTCAAAATAGAGAAATCTAACAATATTTATGAAGAATCTATTTTTACTTTCCTAATTTTATGAGCTTTTCCACATATCTAACTCACATATATTTAGACATGCTTCTGTCTTAGTTATATTTAAATAGCTAAATATACTAAATTCTAAATGTGGCTTAGTAATATCTGTTTAAATCACATTGTATTTAAATGCATTTAAACATCTGATAAGGCACTTTGCCCCTTATTCATCATTCTATTCAAAAGTGTACTAACTTTTCTTGATCTTTTATTTACTTTGTTTTGGTGAAACATTATCATTTTTCTTTATAGAAGTTCTATATGTAAGATTTGTTTTACTCATTACATACACACTCATAGGTTATGCATTTTTGTTTTTGCTGTTATTAATGTACATAGTTTCTTTACAATTTCTAAATAGCTTTTTGACAATATGTGAGAAACTTTAAGGTTTGCTTATATATTTTCTAATTGGCCAATTTACTGAACATTTAATTTTCTTGATTTATTTGCTTTGACTAAAAATTCAAAGACAAAATTACAGTTTTGAATAGTATGCAACAACTTGTGATATTCCAATCTTTGTGATGAAAACAATTGGGCAATAATTAAATTTAAAAGTTAAACCACTAGATTGCTGTTGAAGCAATGAGAGCTGGTATGGACAAAATTCAGGTGCAGGGAGAACCACAGTGAGCTGAATTGTTCTGGAGAGGCTTTAACCTAGGGATTTGACCTAATTTGTGGTAGAGGGTGAGAGACCAAGAATCTGGGCTTCATCTGGGAAAATGACTGATACAAGGTGCATAGAAATTAATAAATATTTTAGTAGTTTTATGAAGCTGAAGACACAAAATTGAAGACCTCTAAAATTGAAGGCCTTTAAAGCGTGGTTGCTTTCTGCCTAAAAACTTAGCTGCATTTTGAAATTGTATGTAGCAGGAGGAAATATGATATATTTTCCTCTTGAGAATCATGCTGCAGGTTAACAAATTAAATGCTTTGAGAAGTCCTCTGAAACAAAAGACATTTAACTTTGCTTTCCTGTAATTTTCCAAGCTTGTTTAAAAGGTTCTTCATTCACAACAACAACAAAAAACATATTGAGAGGGTAGCAGGCAGGAAGGCCAGGGGCCTCCAGATGGAGGCAATAGGCTGCAAGTGTCAGACATTTTTTATCTCTCTCTTAGGCAGCAGGAGAAAACAAACAAGTGTTAAATTTTTTCCCCTTTTCTACACAAATTTAAAAAGAGGTTTCTCTTAAAATTCTGTGTTGCCATGATGACACCTGTTTCCACCTGAACTTAACTTTTCTCAAACATTGAGCTAACCAATGCATTTTTCTTATGGAAATGTTCATCTTAATGAACTTAATGAACTATATATTTACCCTAGACTCTGTCTTTCTTCAAATCTGTTCCACCTAAGACGCAGAACCAACTTGACAAACATGTATGTTTTACTCATACACTGTTCTCCTAACTATGTTAATGAAACTATATATTTACTTGGAAACCTGCCTTTCTTCAAGATTCATGCCAATCATTTTGTGGCCCAGGGTGACACACGTGGTGCCAGTGTTATCTCAAAACACATGTTGTGTGTGAGGGGCCTGGTGCTACTCTGAATTTTGAGACATCTCCTTTCTGTAAAATAGCTTGCTAGTAGCTATATAACATCCAGATAAGACTAGCAGGGAGGAATGCCTTCTGCACCCTTCTTGATGCTTATGTCAGAAGCTTTCTCTTTCTCTTTTATATTTTAATAAAACTTTGTTACATAAAAGCTCTGAGCAATCAAACCTTGTCATTGGCCCCGGGTTGAATTCTTCTCCTTCAGAGGCCAAGAATCCCCACATCTTTCATGGCTCAGCAACAACCTTTCACTATCAAACTGTTTTGGAAATGCTAAGCGACATCATGCCAAATGTACACAAGTGTTGACTAACTATGACATGTCTGAATATATACTCTAGTTGAATCTATTAAGTTGTACATCAATTTATCTGAAGCATTAAAGGAAAAACAGAGTCTCAAAACAAATGCATACTTTATTAAATGAAAATTCGTGTTTTAACAGTATAACATAACTTTTCATTTTGCAATGATACTAAAGGACAGAAATAACATTTTATGCCCCCTTTTTCACAAAATTTCTATTTGCATAAACTGAAACTTTTAGAAACAAATATCTTGGAGAACATCCAAAAATCTGTGAAGAATTACACAGTTCAGTTCAGTTCATTTCAGTCGCTCAGTCCTGTTCGACTCTTTGAGATCCCATGGACTGCAGCATGTCAGGCTTCCCTGTCCATCATCAACGCCTGGAGCCTACTCAAACTCATGTCCATTGCGTTGGTGATGCCATCCAACCATCTCATCCTCTGTCATCTCCTTCTGCTCCTGCCTTAAATCTTTCCTAGAATCAAGGTCTTTTCCAAGAAGTCAGTTCTTCACATCAGGTGGCCAAAAGATTGGAGTTTCAGCTTCAGCATCAGTCCTTCCAATGAATATTCAGGACTGATTTCCTTTAGAATTGATTGGTTGGATCTCCTTGCAGTCCAACGGACTTCCAAGAGTCTTCTCCAACACCACAGTTCAAAGCATCAATTCTTCGGTGCTCAGCTTTCTTTATGGTCCAACTCTCACATCCATACATGACTACTGGAAAAACCATAGCTTTGACTAGACAGACCTTTGTCAGTAATGTCTCTGCTTTTTAATATGCTGTCTATGTTGCTCATAGCTTTTCTTCCAAGGAGTAAGCGTCTTTTAATTTCATGGCTGCAGTTACCATCTGCAGTGATTTTGGAGCCCAAGAAAAGAAAGTCTGTCACTCTTTCTATTGTTTCCACATCTGTTTGCCATGAAGTGACGGGACCTGATGCCATAATCTTTGTTTTTTGAATGTTGAGTTTTAAGCCGGCTTTTTCATACTCTCACTTTCATCAAGAGGCTCTTTAGTTTTTCTTTGCTTTTTTCCATAAGGGTGGTGTCATCTGCATATCTGAGGTTATTGATATTTCTCCCGGCAATCTTGATTCCAGCTTGTGCTTCATTCAGCTTGACATTTTGCATGATGTACTCTGCACATAAGTTAAATAAGCAGTGTGACAATATACAGCCTTGACATACTCCTTTCTCAATTTTGAACCCATCTGTTGTTCCATATCCGGTTCCAACTGTTGCTTCTTGACCTGCATACAGATTTCACAGGAGGCAGGTAAGGTGGTCTGGTGTTCCCATTTCTTGAAGAATTTTCCACAGTTTGTTGTGATCCACACAGTCAAAGGCTTTGGCGTATTCAACAAAGCAGAAGTAAATGTTTTTCTGGAACTCACTTGCTTTTTCTTTGATCCAGCAGATGTTAGCAATTTGATCTCTGGTTCCTCTGCCTTTTCCACACATTTTTGTCTAAAACTGCAATATCAGTTCAGTTCAGTTCAGTTCAGTCACTCAGTTGTGTCTGACTCTTTGCGACCCCATGAATCACAGCACGCCAGGCCTCCCTGTCCATCACCATCTCCCGGAGTTCACTCAGACTCACGTCTATCGAGTCCATGATGCCATCCAGCCATCTCATCCTCGGTCGTCCCCTTCTCATCCCGCCCCCAATCCCTCCCAGCATCAGAGTCTTCTTAATATACTATAATTGTATGGAATTATATTAATTTAGTTAATTCTAATAAAAAGAAGTATAGGTGTATGACAAAAGTATGAAGGAGAAACTAGTGGCAACAAAATGTATAGGAAACTAATGGGATAAACCTGAGTTTAATTTGAATAGACTTAAGCAAAGCGTAAAATAGACAAAAATAAATTACATTTCTATATACTAGTAATGAACAAGATGAAAATAAAATTTTGAATTAAGAATTCCATACACAGTAGCATCAAAAAGAATAATTTATTTGGGAATGAATTTAACAAAAGAAAGGCTTGTATATTGAAAACCACAAAATATGGCTGAGAGAAATTAAGGCATATTTAAAAAAAATAGGATTTGGGGAAAATAATTGATAATTGATCCAAAAAAGTGACATGAAAATTTGAAGAGACTAAATAAGCCAAAGCAGTAGAGAAAAATTAAAAGACAATTTGCACATACTATGCAACTACAGTAATCAAGACTTGTGTAGTCTGTCAAGAAAGACATTTATGTCAATGGAATGGGATAGAAATTCCTGAAATAAGCATTTACATTTATGTTCAATTGCTTTTCAGTAAAGCTGTCAAGAAAACTCAATGGTGAGTGGATAGTCTTTTCAACAATTATTGTTCAAAGTGTTGGATATTTAACTCAAAATTGATCATACACCCAAATGTAAAAGTGAACGCAATAAAACTTCTAGAAGAAAGCATAGGAGAAGCTCTTTGTGACTTTGAGATAAGCAGAGATTTCTTAAGTATGACACCAAAAACCTGATCTATAAAAGCAAATGACTGATAAGTAGGATCTCATCAAATGAAAGCATTTTGCTCTTTGCTGCTGTTCAGTCCCCAAGTCTTGTCTGGCTCTTCACAACCCTATGACCTGCAGCAGGCCAGGCCTCCCTGTCCTCCATTATCTCCCAGAGTTTGCCCAAGTTCATGTCCACTGCATCAGTGATGCCATTCAATCATCTCACACTCTGTTACCCTCTTATCCTCTGCCTTCAATATTTCCCAGCATCAAGGTCTTTTTCAATGAGTCAGCTGTTTGTATTAGGTGGTCAAAGTATTACGCTTATTTTGTTCCTTAAGAGACACCATTAAGAAAAGACAAGCTAAAAATTGGGTGAATATGCTTGCAAATGTGTAGTTGATAAAGGAGTTGTATCCATAAGATGTAAAGAACTATTGCAACTCAGTAGCAAACAACCCAATTAGATCAATCAATTTTTTTTAATTGGCAAGAGATCTGAACATTTTGCAGTGAAGATATATAAATGACTAAATATGCTAACAATTAGCTGTCCCACATCATTAGTCATTGGAAAATGAAAATTATGATCACAATGAGAAACAACTTTATATTCACTAGAATGACTGCAATCGAAATTGACAAAACTGTCAACTGGAGCCCTTGTACAATTCCAGAAGAGCTAAATGGTACATTTACTTTTGGAAGCAACTTGGCAGTTTTTTTTTCTTAAAGTTAATATGTACAATTTTTAAATTCTACTTCTTGCTAAGCAAAAAGGACTTTTGATTTGGGTGGGGAGGGGTGATAAAATGTTCTAAAACTGCACTATGGATTGCACAGTACTAAGAATTTACTAAAAAATTATTGAGCTGTACATTTGCAAATATTTACAGTGTATGTCAATAAAGATGTTATGCTACTACCATATCAAAATAGACTTTGAAAGACAAATATTTTGAAAACAAAAAAGCTGAAAATGTAAAGCAAGCATCACATGAATTCATTATTCATTATTTGTATAACTTTGGGCTAATTGTTCCATTTGTTGGGAGCTAGAGGTAATCCAGTTAAAAACTTATTCTACACTTTCACTCGTTTCTATGCATATTTTGATTTCTTTTTTGATTTCTTCTGTGATTTGTTGGTTATTCAGCAGCATGTTGTTCAGCCTCCATATGTTGCAATTTTTAATAGTTTTTCTCCTGTAATTGAGATCTAATCTTACTGCATTGTGGTCAGAAAAGATGCTTGGAATGACTTCAATTTTTTTGAATTTATCAAGGCTAGATTTATGGCCCAGGATGTGATCTATCCTGGAGAAGGTTCCGTGTGTGCTTTAGAAAAAGATGAAACTCATTGTTTTGGGGTGAATTGTCCTATAGATATCAATTAGGTCTAACTGATCTATTGTATCATTTAAAGTTTGTGCTTCCTTGTTAATTTTCTGTTTAGTTGATCTCTCCATAGGTGTGAGTGGGGTATTAAAGTCTCCCACTATTATTGTGTTATTGTTAATTTCCCCTTTCATACTTGTTAGCCAGGACATGGAAGCAACCTAGATGTCCATCAGCAGATGAATGGATAAGAAAGCTGTGGTACATATACACAATGGAACATTATTCAGCCATTAAAAAGAATACATTTGAATCAATTCTAATGAGGTGGATGAAACTGGAGCCAATTATACAGAATGAAATAAGTCAGAAAGAAAAACACCAATACAGTATACTAATGTGTATATATGGAATTTAGAAAGATGGTAATGATAACCCTGTATGTGAAACAGCAAAAGAGACACAGATGTACAGAACAGTTTTTTTGACTCTGTGGGAGAGGGAGAGGGTGGGATGATTTGGGGGAATGGCATTGAAACATGTATA
>SJYX01013512.1:67789-84052 GCA_006410675.1 Oreotragus oreotragus | reverse complement strand
TTGCTTTCTCTATGATCCAAAGGATGTTGGCAATTTGATCTCTGGTTCTTTTGCCTTTTCTAAATCCAGCTTGAATATCTGGAAGTTCACAGTTCATGTACTGTTGCAACCTGGCTTGGAGGACTATGAGCATTACCTTTCTAACATGTGAGATGAGTGTAATTGTGTGGTGGTTTGAACATTCTTTGGCATTGCCTTTCTTTGGAATTGGAATGGAAACTGACCTTTTCCAGTCCTGTGGCCATTGCTGAGTCTTCCAAAATTGCTGGCACATTGAGTGCAGCACTTTCACAGCATCATTGTATATGACTTGAAATCGCTCAATTGAAATTCTGTCATCTCCACTATCTTTGTTCGTAGTGATGCTTCCTAAGGCCCACCTGACTTTGCATTCCAGGATGTCTGGTTCTAGGTGAGTGACCACACCATCATTGTTATCTGGGTCATGAAGATCTTTTTTGTATAGTTCTTCTGTGTTTTCTTGCAACCCCTTCTTAATCTTTTTTTTCTCCTGTTAGGTCCATACCATTTCTGTCCTTTATTGAGCCCATCTTTGCATGAAATATTCCCTTGGTATCTCTAATTTTCTTGAAGGGATCTCTTGTCTCTCCCATTTGATTGTTTTCCTCTATTTCTTTGCATTGATCTCTGAGGAAGTCTTTCTTATGTCTTCTTGCTGTTTTTTGGAACTCTGCATTCAAATCGGTATATCTTTCCTTTTCTCCTTTGCCTTTCACTTCTCTTCTTTTCACAACTATTTGTAAGGCTTTCTCAGACAACATTTTGCCTTTTTGCATTTCTTTTTCTTGGGGATGGTCTTGATCCCTGCCTCTGGTACAATATCACAAATCTCTGTCTATAGCTCTTCAGGCATTCTGTCTATCAGATCTAATCCCTTGAATCTATTTGTCACTTCCACTGTATAATTATCTGTACAGTTTTCAGAAGGTTCTTGTTAAAAATGAGAAACATGTCCTCAAGTAACATACATTGTTGTTATATACTCATTAGTACAGAGCTTAAGGAAAAACATACCCTTCAGCAAGATGAGTTGTTTTGTTATATATTCATTAGCTCAGGGCTTAAAGAAAATAACATCTTATGTGACTAAGGCTAAGGAAAGTAGAAAAAAAAAGTTTTTTTCTTTTCTCCTCCTTGAGAGCCCCAGACATCTTTCACCTCCTTTGGAACCCCAGACTTTTTATGAACCTACCTAAAAATTCTCTCTCTCAATCTGACTTTGAAGACAAGCAAGATTTGATTACAGGATTTCTGCAGTACTGGGGGAAACAGAGATTCCACTATTAGAGGGTACAAACAAAATATTGCATGCATCAGGATCCAGGGGGAAGGAAAAGTGACCCCAAAGAAGACTGGACAAAAATTATCTGCTAGTGTTGGAGGGTCTCCCGTGGAGGCATGGGTCTGCAGTAGCTTGCCACAGGGACAGGGGCACTGGCAGCAGCAGTCCTGGAATACCTACCTTTGTGAAAGCCCTCTTGGAGTTAACCCTACCACAGAGCTTGTAGATTTGAGCACTGAGTCACCTCAAGCCAAACAGTTAATGGAGAGGGGACACAATCTCACTCATCTGCAAAAAAGAAGATTAAAGTTTTACTGAGCATAGCCATGTCCACCAGAGCAAGACTCAGTTTTCCCCACTTCCAGTCCCTCCCGTAATCTTGTCTGAGGAGTCCTGACAAATAGCTGGGAAAAGAAGAGAAGTGAAAGGCAAAGAAGAAAGGGAAAGATATACCCAACTGAACACAGGGTACCAAAGGATAGCAAGGAGATGTAAGAGAGCCTTTTAAATTGAACAATGCAAAGAAATAGAAGAAAACAATAGAACTGGAAAGACTAGATATGTCTTTAAGAAAGTTAGAGATACCAAGGAAATATTTCCTGCAAAGATGAGCACAATATAGGACAGGAATGACAAGGACCTACCAGAACCAGGAGCAATTAAGAAGTGGCAAGAATACACGGAACTTAATGACCCAGATAACTATGATGGTGTGGTCACACACCTAGAGCCAGATATCCTGGAATATGAAGTCAAGTGGGCCTTATGAAAGAAGCTAGTAGAGATAATGAAATTCCAGCTGAGTTATTTCAAATCCTAAAGGATGATGCTGTAAAAGTGCTGTGCTTAATATGCCATCAAATTTTGAAAACTCAGCAGTGGCCACAGGACTGAAAGAGGTTAGTTTTCTTTCTAACTCCAAAGAAGGGCAATGCCAAAGAATGTTCATACTACCTCACAATTGTGGTCATTTCTCATGCAGCAAGGTAATTCTCAACATCCTTGAAGCGAGGCCTCAACAGTACATGAACCAAGAACTTTCAGATGTTCAAGCTGGATTTATAAAGAGCAGAGGAACCAGATATCAAATTGCCAATATCTGTTGGATCATAGAGAAAGCAAGACAATTCCAGAAAAAAAAAAAAAAACCCCATCTATTTCTGCTTCATTGACTATGCCAAAGTCTTTGACTGTGGATCACAGAAAACTGTGGAAAATTCTTAAAGAGATGGGAATACCAAACCATCTTACCTGCCTCCTAAGAAACCTGTATGCTGGACAAGAAGCAACAATTAGAACCAGACAGAGAACAATGGACTGGCTCCAAATTGGGAAAGGTGTATGTCAAGGCTGTATATTGTCACCCTGCTTATTTAACTTCCATGCAGAAGTTAAATATATATATAAATATATATCATGTGAATGCCAGGCTGGATGAAGCACTAAAAAAAAAAAAGATACTTCACATTCAAAGACAAAGGAGAAGCCTCAATGAGGTGGTAGAAGGGGCACAATCACAATAAACCACCAGGTGGGCAACCCACAAACTGGAGAACAATACTACCAAAGAAATTTTCCCACTGTTGTTCTGAGCCCCGTGCCAAGCTTGTCATCCTGGTGATCTGGCAAAAAGACTAGGAATCCCCAGGGAATCTTGATAGCTTACAGTGAGTAATGTTGGATTCATGATCTCAGAAGATTTAGCTTTGGGATCAAGGACCAGGCTTGATCACTCAGGGCTTTTGTGCGGCAGAAGTTTTATTACAGTGAAAAAGGACAGAAAAACTTCTATCATAGACGTCAGAATGGAGAGGGATTGTGCCCCACTCATCAGTCTTATCAAGGCCATATTATATACTTTTACCAAATCAACTCCGCAACATACATCTTAAATTAGCAAGATTAGAACTACAATGGAAAGGTTTTACCAGACCTACTCCCACAACCTATCTCTTAAGATCACATGATTAGTCAGAAGTTCAGTTCAGTCTCTTAGTCATGTCTGACTCTTTGTGACCCCATGAACTGCAACACTCCAGGCTTTGTAGTCCATCACTAAACCCGGAGCTTGCTCAAACTCATGAGCATTGATTAAGTGATGCCATCCTACCATCTCGTCCTCTGTCATCCCCTTCTCCTCCTGCCTTCAATCTTTCCCAGCATCAGGGTCTTCTCAAATGAGTCAGTTCTTCCCATCAGGTGGCCAAAGTATTGGAGTTTCAGCTTCAGGATCAGTCTTTCCAATGAACACTCAGGACTGATTTCCTTTAGGATTGACTGTTTTGATCTCCTTGCAGTCCAAGGGATGCTCAAGGGTCTTCTCCAACACCACAGTTCAAAAGCATCAATTCTTCGGTGCTCAGCTTTCTTTCTGGTCCAACTCTCACATCCATACATGAATACTGGAAAAACCATAGCTTTGACTAGACAGATCTTTGCCAGCAAAGAAATGTCTCTGCTTTTTAACATGCTGTCTATGTTGCTCATAGGTTTTTTTTTTTTTTTTTACCCCAAGGAGCAAGCATCTCTTAATTTCATGGCTGCAGTCACCATCAGCAGTGATTTCAGAGCCCCCCAAAATAGTCTGTTGCTGTTTCCATTTTTCCCCCATCTATTTGCCATGAAATGATGTGACTGGATACCATGATCTTTGTCTTTTGAATGCTGAGTTTTAAGCCAGCTTTTTCATTCTCCCCTTTCACCTTCATCAAGAGGCTCTTTAGTTCTTCTTTGCTTTCTGCCATAAGGGTGATGTCATTTGCGTATATGAGGTTATTGATATTTCTCCCATCAATCTTGATTGCAGTTTGTGCTTCATCCAGCCTGGCATGTCACATAATGTAGTCGGCATATAAGATAAATAAGCGGGATGACAATATCCTTTCCCAACTTGGAACCAGTTGTTCCATGTCCAGTTCTAACTGTTGCTTCTTGACCTGCATACAGATTTCTTAGGAGGCAGGTAAGGTGGTCAAGTAAGAGAAGAGATGGTATAATTCCCATCTCTTTCAGAATTTTTCAGTTTGTTGTGATATACACAGTCAAAGGCTTTGGCCTAATCAATAAAGCAGAAGTAGATGTTTTTCTGGTACTCTCTTGCTTTCTCTATGATCCAAAGGATGTTGGCAATTTGATCTCTGGTTCTTTTGCCTTTTCTAAATCCAGCTTGAATATCTGGAAGTTCACAGTTCATGTACTGTTGCAACCTGGCTTGGAGGACTATGAGCATTACCTTTCTAACATGTGAGATGAGTGTAATTGTGTGGTGGTTTGAACATTCTTTGGCATTGCCTTTCTTTGGAATTGGAATGGAAACTGACCTTTTCCAGTCCTGTGGCCATTGCTGAGTCTTCCAAAATTGCTGGCACATTGAGTGCAGCACTTTCACAGCATCATTGTATATGACTTGAAATCGCTCAATTGAAATTCTGTCATCTCCACTATCTTTGTTCGTAGTGATGCTTCCTAAGGCCCACCTGACTTTGCATTCCAGGATGTCTGGTTCTAGGTGAGTGACCACACCATCATTGTTATCTGGGTCATGAAGATCTTTTTTGTATAGTTCTTCTGTGTTTTCTTGCAACCCCTTCTTAATCTTTTTTTTCTCCTGTTAGGTCCATACCATTTCTGTCCTTTATTGAGCCCATCTTTGCATGAAATATTCCCTTGGTATCTCTAATTTTCTTGAAGGGATCTCTTGTCTCTCCCATTTGATTGTTTTCCTCTATTTCTTTGCATTGATCTCTGAGGAAGTCTTTCTTATGTCTTCTTGCTGTTTTTTGGAACTCTGCATTCAAATCGGTATATCTTTCCTTTTCTCCTTTGCCTTTCACTTCTCTTCTTTTCACAACTATTTGTAAGGCTTTCTCAGACAACATTTTGCCTTTTTGCATTTCTTTTTCTTGGGGATGGTCTTGATCCCTGCCTCTGGTACAATATCACGAATCTCTGTCTATAGCTCTTCAGGCATTCTGTCTATCAGATCTAATCCCTTGAGTCTATTTGTCACTTCCACTGTATAATTATCTTTACAGTTTTCAGAAGGTTCTTGTTAAAAATGAGAAACATGTCCTCAAGTAACATACATTGTTGTTATATACTCATTAGTACAGAGCTTAAGGAAAAACATACCCTTCAGCAAGATGAGTTGTTTTGTTATATATTCATTAGTTCAGGGCTTAAAGAAAATAACGTCTTATGTGACTAAGGCTAAGGAAAGTAGAAAAAAAAAGTTTTTTCTTTTCTCCTCCTTGAGAGCCCCAGACATCTTTCACCTCCTTTGGAACCCCAGACTTTTTATGAACCTACCTAAAAATTCTCTCTCTCAATCTGACTTTGAAGACAAGCAAGATTTGATTACAGGATTTCTGCAGGACTGGGGAAAACAGAGATTCCACTATTAGAGGGTACAAACAAAATATTGCATGCATCAGGATCCAGGGGAAAGGAAAAGTGACCCCAAAGAAGACTGGACAAAAATTATCTGCTAGTGTTGGAGGGTCTCCCGTGGAGGCATGGGTCTGCAGTAGCTTGCCACAGGGACAGGGGCACTGGCAGCAGCAGTCCTGGAATACCTACCTTTGTGAAAGCCCTCTTGGAGTTAACCCTACCACAGAGCTTGTAGATTTGAGCACTGAGTCACCTCAAACCAAACAGTTAATGGAGAGGTGACACAATCTCACTCATCTGCAAAAAAGAAGATTAAAGTTTTACTGATCTGCAAAAAAGAAGATTAAAGTTTTACTGAGCATAGCCATGTCCACCAGAGCAAGACTCAGTTTTCCCCACTTCCAGTCCCTCCCATAATCTTGTCTGAGGAGTCCTGACAAATAGCTGGGAAAAGAAGAGAAGTGAAAGGCAAAGAAGAAAGGGAAAGATATACCCAACTGAACACAGGGTACCAAAGGATAGCAAGGGGATGTAAGAGAGCCTTTTAAATTGAACAATGCAAAGAAATAGAAGAAAACAATAGAACTGGAAAGACTAGATATGTCTTTAAGAAAGTTAGAGATACCAAGGAAATATTTCCTGCAAAGATGAGCACAATATAGGACAGGAATGACAAGGACCTACCAGAACCAGGAGCAATTAAGAAGTGGCAAGAATACACGGAACTTAATGACCCAGATAACTATGATGGTGTGGTCACACACCTAGAGCCAGATATCCTGGAATATGAAGTCAAGTGGGCCTTATGAAAGAAGCTAGTAGAGATAATGAAATTCCAGCTGAGTTATTTCAAATCCTAAAGGATGATGCTGTAAAAGTGCTGTGCTTAATATGCCATCAAATTTTGAAAACTCAGCAGTGGCCACAGGACTGAAAGAGGTTAGTTTTCTTTCTAACTCCAAAGAAGGGCAATGCCAAAGAATGTTCATACTACCTCACAATTGTGGTCATTTCTCATGCAGCAAGGTAATTCTCAACATCCTTGAAGCGAGGCCTCAACAGTACATGAACCAAGAACTTTCAGATGTTCAAGCTGGATTTATAAAGAGCAGAGGAACCAGATATCAAATTGCCAATATCTGTTGGATCATAGAGAAAGCAAGACAATTCCAGAAAAAAAAAAAAAAAACACATCTATTTCTGCTTCATTGACTATGCCAAAGTCTTTGACTGTGGATCACAGAAAACTGTGGAAAATTCTTAAAGAGATGGGAATACCAAACCATCTTACCTGCCTCCTAAGAAACCTGTATGCTGGACAAGAAGCAACAATTAGAACCAGACAGAGAACAATGGACTGGCTCCAAATTGGGAAAGGTGTATGTCAAGGCTGTATATTGTCACCCTGCTTATTTAACTTCCATGCAGAAGTTAAATATATATATAAATATATATCATGTGAATGCCAGGCTGGATGAAGCACAAACCTGAATAAAAATTTCCAGGAGAAATATCAGTAATCTCAGATATGCACATGATAACACTCTAATCTCCTGGCATGCTACAGTTCATGAGTTTACAAAAGAGTTGAACTTAGAGACTGAACAACAGTAGCAACAATAATCTCTCCAATCAGGAAGGTTACACAAGTCTCTTAGCCTGATTCACCAGAAGGCATAGAGATGAAACAAGAACTACAATCTCCCAACCTCTTGAACAAAATCCATATCACAGAAAATTAATCAAAATGAAAAAGCAAAGTGTTTTGTCCCAGATTAAGGAACAAGATAAAATCCCCCTCCCTCCACCAAAAAAACCCACTAAATGAAGTGGAGATAGGCAACATTCCAGGAAAATAATTCAGAATAATGATGTGAAGATGATCCAAGATTTTGGAAAAAGAATGAAGAAAATGTAAGAAATATTTACCAAAGACTGGTGGTGCAGAGATTAAAGCACCTGCCTGCAATGTGGGAGACCTGGGTTCAATCCCTGGGTTGGGAAGATCCCCTGGAGAAGGAAATGGCAATCCACTCCAGTATTTTTGCCTGGAGAATCCCATGGATGGAGGAGCTTGGTGGGCTACAGTCCATGGGTCTCAAAGAGTCGGACACAACTGAGTGACATCACTTCACTTCACTTTAGAACTAAAGAACAAATTAACAGAGATGAACAATACACTAAAAGGAATCAATAGCAGAATAACTGAGGCAGAAGAGTGGACAAATGACTGCCACATAACAGAATACAGAAAAAAGAATTTAAAAAAATGAAGACAGCCTAACAGGCCACTGGGGCAACATTAAAGGTACCAACATTCATATTATATATATCCCAGAAGTAGGAGAAAGAGGAGCTGAGAAAATATTTGAAGAGATAATAGCTGAAAAGTTCCATAACATTGGAAAGGAAATAATCAACCAAGTCCAGGAAGAACAGACTACAAGGCAGGGTAAACTCAAGGAGGAACACACAGAGAGACATAGTAATCAACTGACAAAGATTGAGACTAGAGAGAACAAGATGGCAGAGGAGTAGGTGAATGTGGAGTACCTTTCTCTCCATGGATACATGAGAAATACACCTTCAGACACAGAAGTGCATGCAGAACATCAGCTGAGAGTGGACAGGAGTACCTGACCAGCAGAAAAGAATATATAGAACCACGAAAAACTTGGAAGGATGAAGGAACTGGGGGAAAAACAAAGGAGTGTTAGTAGGATTGGACCTGCCCTCAGTGGGTGGGGGAACTGCAGCAGGGGTCTAATCCCCACATCCAGGCAATTGTCTAAGTCAGAGGAGAAACATTTAAAGCTGAGAGTGAAACAGCTAATCCATGACAGCCTAAATGGAATGGGAATCAGACAGTCCTTGCCACAGCCATACATACTCTGGACAGGTCCACAGGTTCCCTGGAAGGCACAGCAGCTGGGAGCTGGAGTTCAGGGATTGTGGAGCAATCCCTGGGTGAGGGCTGCTGTTGACTGTGGAGAAACGGATTGAGGGGATGTGAGGGAGATTATCGTGGGAAATGCCTTTGGAGGAAAGCCAGACAGCCGTGGAAGCAAGGAGACACTGCTGCATCATACGTAGGTGGTGGAGTCATCACCATAGCCTCTCTCCCCACAGGCCAGCAGCCGCAGCTGAATAACAGAGAGGCTGGCCCATCAATTGCCTGGGGCACTGAACTACAGAGTAGGACCCCAAACAAGGTGCCCCTTTAAGTGCTTGATGAGCTGAACTATAGAGTAGGACTCCAGCTGGGGTGGGGGGGGGCACTTCTATGTGCCTGACGCTCCAAACCCCAGGCAAGGGAGCCCGCTAAGTGCCTGAATGGGCAGAGCTACAGAGAAGACTCGCTTAAGAGGCCTTCTGATCGCCAGCTACAAGAGGCTTGCAAAAGACTGATAGGACCATAGCTCCTGCAGCAGAGGCAGGCCATGTCCCTGCACACTTGGCGACACCAGGGTCCCTGCAAGCCAAGCAGCTGTGCCATCTTCATGCACTCTCACTGGGGCAGAGTTGCCACAGGCAAAAAATCTTGAATCTATGTGCACAGGGTCATTTTGGTCCTGTCTGACTCTTTGTGACCCTGTAGAATGTGGCCTGCCAGGCTTCTCTGTCAGTGGGGTTCTCCAGGCAAGAATACCTGAGCATATTGGCCAACACTGGTTACCATACCCTTCTAGAGCACTATATTTCCTGCTGCCCTAGCTGCCAACTCCCCTGAGTGCCTGGTGCTGCCATAATCCCTGCAACCCAAGCAGCTGCAGCACCTCCATCCCTGGCCCTCAAAGGGGCAAACCCGAGTCCTCCAGGGCAGCCTCAGGAGCTAACCCCAATGGATGACCCACATGCAGATGTGGAAATAAAACCACAGTTGAAACCCAGGGGCAGTGGGACTAAGGAAAAAGACCCAAACCTTACCACCAGCTGTACAAGCTGCAGATTAAACTCACACAATCAACTAGGCAGACTTTGTGTCTATGGAATTTAACAAAAGGTCGTTGAGAGTACCCACCAGAGAAAATGAACTCCTTCTGATAGATGTGGACATTAGAGGCAAAAACACAGAATACTAGGACCAGATTAGAATCTGAGCTGCCCCCACAATAGGTCCAGAGATCAGCAGTGTTGGAGGGCATCCTAGGGAGGTGAGGTGGACTGACTTCCAGCGATGGAAAGGACTCTGACAGCAGCGATTCAAGAAAAACATTTATTGTTCTTATGTTTTGACTTGTTCTGTAGATTCTTTTGGATTTTTTCTTTTTTCTTTTATTCTCCACCCGCCCCCACCTTCTGGTCTGTTGTAGCTGTCAATTTTATTGGCACTATGAAATCTAATTAAGCCTTTGAGCTTTTTTTTTTTCTTTTCCTTTTTTTCTTCTCAGTCACATTTTTTATTGTTGTTATAAACGTCTGCCTCTACATTGGGCTTTTGCAGTTCTGGGGAGTTTCCCACCCCCCTTTTTTTTTGTTTCTTTTCTCTTTTTTAATTTTTTAAACCTATTATAATTTTCTCTATATTTATTCCTTTGTTTGACTTTCCTAGTGTTCTTTTCCCTTTGCAGTTAATCTTTAATGTATATAAATCTTCTTCATCTACCTATATTTGACTTTGCATATCTATTCTTTATTTCATTTCTTTCTTTCCTTCCCTCTCAACAGATTTATTAGTTTCACTTTCATTGCTTTATGCCCTACTTGGCACCTTGCTTAGTTATGCTTTCCATTTTGTGCTTTGGTTAGTTTTGTTCTTAACTGGTAAATATAATTTTTTTTTCCTTTGTTTTCCTGGTCAATCTATTGTACTTTATTTTTGTTGGACCGTGTTGCCCTTGCTCATGGGTGTATATGTATGTGTGTATATTCCATTAATTTAAATATTACTTGCATGATTTTATAACTGCCATTTGTTTGGGGTTCATCTTTCGTTTCTTGCTTTTGGATATTTCTTTTAATCTCACTTATGCCATAACAAACCACCTGTGGAATCTTTGTTCCTGAACAGATATCAAGCCCCAAGCCTTTGGAGTGGGAGCATTGATGCCAAGAACCTAGATTACCAGAGAACTAACCCTAGGGAATATAAAATTGTGATAATTCACACAAAGGAAACCACTTGAATACAAGACCCGGCATCATCCAACCACCAGTAACACCCTATGCAGGATGCCTCATCCAAACAACAACCAAAACAAAAATACAAATCCAGTCATCAGCAGACAAGATTGCCACCTCACTCAACCTTTCCTATCAGAGGAAAAACAAACAACAAACAAACAAATGAAAATTCAGCATAAATCTCACCCTATACAAAGCTTACACAAACCACTAGACCAACCTCAGGAGGGCAGAAACCAAGAGGAAGAAAGAATTCAACCTTGAAGCCTGGGAAAAGGAGGCCTCAAACACAATAAGTTTAAAAAAAACAGTGAAAAGGCAGAGAAATACTACAGACATAAAGGAACAAACTAGAAACACAGAAGTCCAAATAAATGAAGAGGAAATAGGCAAACTACCTGCAAAAGCATTCAGAATAATGATAGCAAAGATAATAAAAAACCTTGAAAACAAAATGGAGAAAAATGCAAGAATCAATTAACAAAAACCTGAAAGAATTAAAGAATAAATATGCAGAGATAAACAGAACAATTACTGATATTAAAAATACAGAGACAAACAACACAATTACTGAAACTAAAAATACTTTAGAAGGAATCAATAGCAGAATATCTGAAGCAGAAGAACAAATCAGTGAGCTGGAAGATAAAATGATGGAAATAAATTCTGAAGAGCAGAATAAAGTAAAAAGAATGAAAAGAACTGAGGATGGTCTCAGAGACCTCTGGGACAATATTAAACCACCAACATTAGAATTATAGGGGTCTCAGAAGAAGAGAAAAAGAAAGGGTATGAGAAAATTTTTGAAGAGATTATAGTTGAAAATTTCCCCAACATGGAAAAGGAAATAGTCAATCAAGCTCAAGAGGTGCAATGAGTCCCATGCAGGATAAACCCAAGTAGAAACATGCCAAGACACATACTAATCAAATTAACAAAGACATAATACAAAGAAAGAATATTAAAAGCACCAAAAGAAAGGTAAGTAACATACAAGGGAAACCCCATACTCTTAACAGCTTATCTTTCACCAGAAACTCTGCAGGCCAGAAGGGAATGGCAGAATATATCTAAAGTACTCAGCAAGGATCTCATTCAAAATTGATGGCAAAATAAAAAGCTTTTCAGACAAGCAAAAGTTAAGAGAAATAAGTACCACCAAACCAGCTTTACAACAAATGTTAAAGGGACTTATATAGTCAAGACATACAAGAGAAGGAAAAGGATTTACAAAATCAAACCCAAGCAATTAAGAAAATGACAGTAGGAAGATATGTATCAATAATTACTTTCAATGTAAATGGATTAAATGGTCCAACCAAAAGATGCATACTGGTAGAATGGATACAAAAACAAGACCCATATATATGCTGTCTCCAATAAACCCACTTCGGACCTAAAGACACATATAGACTGAAAGTGAGAGGGTGGAAAAATATATTCCATGCACATGGGAAGCAAAAGAAAGCTGGAGTAGCAATCCTCATATCAGACAAAATANATTAAATGGTCCAACCAAAAGATGCATACTGGTAGAATGGATACAAAAACAAGACCCATATATATGCTGTCTCCAATAAACCCACTTCGGACCTAAAGACACATATAGACTGAAAGTGAGAGGGTGGAAAAATATATTCCATGCACATGGGAAGCAAAAGAAAGCTGGAGTAGCAATCCTCATATCAGACAAAATAAGCCTTAAAGAATATTACAAGAGATGAGGAAGGCCACTACAGAATGATCAAGGGATCAATCCAAGAGAAAGACATAACAATTGTAAATATCTATCCACCCTACACAGGAACACTTCAGTACACAAGACAAACACTAACAGACATAAAAGAAGAAACTGACAGTAACACAATAGTAGTAGGAGACTTTAACACTCCACTCACACCAATGGTCAGATCATCAAAACAGAAAATTAATAAGAAACACAAGTCTTACATCATACATTAGAGTAGATGGATCTCATTGATATCTTCAGTACATTCTATCCAAATGCAGAAGAATACACCTTCTTCTCAAGGGCACATGAAACATTCTCCAGGATAGACCACATCCTGGGTCACAAATCAAACCTCAGTAAATTTAAGAAAGTTGAAATCATATCAAGCATCTTCTTTGACCACAATGCTATGAGACTAGATATCAATTACATGAAAAAAACTGCAAGAAGCACAAACATATGGAGATTAAACAATACTTTTCTAAATAATCAACAGGTTACTGAAGAAATCAAAAGGGAAATAAAAAAAATTCTAGAAACAAATGATAATGAAATCAACAATTCAAAACCTATGGGACACAGCAAAAGCAGTTCTAAGAGGGAAGTTTATAGCAATACAATCCTACCTCAAGAAAAAAGAAAAACACCGAATAGATAACCTAACTTTACACCTAAAACAACTGGAAAAAGAGAACAAAATCCCCATAAAATTAGTAGAAGGAGAGAACTCATAAAGATCAGAACTGAAATAAATGAAAAAAAGAAATGAAAGAAACAATAGTAAAGATTAATAAAACTAAAAGCTGATTCTTTGAGTAGATAAACAAAATTGACAAACCTTTAGCTAGACTCATCAAGAAAAATAGAGAGAAGAATCAAATCAACAAAATTAGAAATTAAGGAGAAGTTACAAAGAGACAATGCAGAGATACAATGGATTATAAAAGACTATTATGAATAATTATATGGGAATAAAATGGATAACTTAGAAGAAATGGACAGATTCTTGGAAAAGGTCAATATTCCACGATTGAAGCAGGAATAAATAGAAATTATGAACAACCCAATTATAAGCACTGAAACTGTAGCTGTGATCAAATATCTCCCAAAAAACAAAAGCCCAGGACCAGATGGTTTCACAGGAGAAGTTGATCAAACATTTGGAGAACAGCTAATGACTATTCTAAAACTTTTTTCAAAAAATTGCAGAGGAAGTAACACTTTCAAACTTATTCTACAAGGTCACCATCACCCTGACACCAAAGCCAGACAAAGACAATACAAAAAAAGAAAACTACAGGCCAATATCACTGATGAACATGGATGCAAAAGTCCTCAACAAAATTTTAGCAAACGGAATTCAGCAATACATTAAAAAACTCATACACCATGATCAAGTTTGTTTTATTCCAGAAATGCCAGAATGCTTCAATATATAAAAATCAATCAATGTAATACACCATATTAACAAATTGAAAGATAAAAACCATATGATGATCTCAGTAGATGCAGAAAAAGACTGACAAAATTCAGCACTCATTTATGATTAAATCTCTTCAACAAATGGGCTTAGAAGGAACCTACCTCAACATAATAATATGATAAGCCTACAGCAAACATTATTCTCAATTGTGAAAAACTGAAAGCAGTCCCCCTAAGATCAGGAACAAGATAAGGGTGTGCACTTTCACCACTAATATTCAACACAGTTCTGGAACTCCTAGCTACAGCAATTGGAGTAAAAACAGAAATAAAAAGAACACAGATCTGAAAAGAAGTAAAGCTCTCACTGTTTGCAGATGACACGATATTGTACATAGAAAACCATAAAGATACTATCAGAAAATTATTAGAGCTAATCAGTGAACTTAGCAAAATTGCAGGATACAAAATCAATACACAGAAATCACTTGCATTTCTATATACTAACAATGAAAAATCAGAAAGAGAAATTCAGGAATCAATCCCATTCACCTTTTCAATAAAAAGAATTAAATATCTAGGAATAAACTTAGCTAAGGAGACAAAAGAAGATTATACAGAAAATTAAAAGACATTGATGAAAGAAATCAAAGATAACATAAGCAGATGGAGAGATGGAACTCATGGTCCTGGGTAGGAAGAATCAATATTATGAAAATGACTATACTACCAAATGCAATCTACAGATTCAATGTGATCCCTATCAAATCACTAGTGGCATTTTTCACAGAACTAGTACAAAAAAAATTCACATTTGTGTTTCATTTGAAACCACAAAAGACCCTGAATAGCCAAAGCAGTCTTGAGAAAGAAGAATGAAACCAGAAGAATCAACCTTCCTGACTTCAGATTATACTACAAAGCTACAGTCATCAAGACAGTATGGTACTGGCACAAAAACAGAAATATAGACCAATGGAATAAGATAGAAAGTCCAGAAGTAAACCCATGCACCTATGGGCACCTTATTTTTGACAAAAGAGGCAAGAATATACAATAGGGCAAAGACAGCCTCTTCAATAAATGGTGCTGGGAAAACTGGACAGCTACATGTAAAAGAATGAAATTAGAACACTTCCTAACACTATACACAAAGATAAAGTCAAAATGGATTAAAGACCTAAATGCCATAAAAATGAATAAAAAGCCATAAAAAGGAATACATATGAGTCAGTTCTAATGAGGTGGATGAACCTAGAATTATTATACAGTGAAGTGGGTCAGAAAGAGAAAGATAAATATCATATTCTAATGCACATATATGAAATCTAGAAAAATGGTACTGAAGAATTTATTTACGGGGTACCAGTGGAGAAACAGACATAGAGAATAGACTTATGGACATGGGGAGAGGGCAGGAGAGGGTGGGATGTAAGGAAAGAATAACATGGAAACTTACGTTACCAAATGTAAAATAGATAGCCAAAGGGAATTTGCTGTATGGTTCAGGAAACTCAAACAAGGCTGTGTATCTACCTGGAGGGGTTAGGTGGGGGAGGGGGAGATTGGAGGGAGGTTCAAAAGCGGGGGATATATGTATACCTATGACTGATTCATGTTGAGGTTTGACAGAAAACAAAATTCTGTAAAGCAATTATCCTTCAATTAAAAAAAAAACTGACAAAGATTAATAACAAAGGTATAATATTAAAAGTAACAAGAGAAAAATGACAAATAACATAAAAGGAAATTCCCAAAAGGTTTTCAGCTGATTTCTCAACAGAGACTCTAGAAGCCAGAAGAGAATGGCATGATATATTTAAAGTGGTGAAAGGGCAGAACCTATAGCCAAGTGTACTCTACCCAGCAAGAGTCTCATTCAGATTTGAGAAAGAAATCAAAAGCTTTCCAGAAAAGCAAAAGTTAAAAGAATTCACCACCACCAAACTAGCTTAACAGTAAACACTAAAGGAACTTATCTGAGCAGGAAACACAAGAGAAGGAAAAGACTTACAAAAAATAAATCCTAAACAATTAAGAAAATGATAATAGGATCATATATATCAATAATTACCTTAAATATAAATGTATTAAATGAACCAACCAAAAGATATACTGGCTATGCAGGATGAAAACATGTACGTGTATGCACTTCCACTTACCACATCACCCTACTTAACCCTTCTAATTGTATGCAATTATTTTATATTGTTAAGTTAATCATGTTTCCATTATGGCTTGCAATTGTAATTATCTTTTTATTTTTTGTCTGGTCATTGACAATAGAAACTGA
>SJYX01013512.1:39795-65658 GCA_006410675.1 Oreotragus oreotragus | reverse complement strand
AGACATTTCTCCACAGAAGACATACAGATGGCTAACAAACACATGAAAAGATGCTCAACATCACTCATTATCAGAGAAATGCAAATCGAAACCACAATGAGGTAGCATCTCATATTGGTCAGAATGACTGCTATCCAAATGTCTACAAACAATAACTGCTGGAGAGGGTGTGGAGGAAAGGGAACCCTCTTACACTGCTGTTTGGAATGCAAACTAATACAGCCACTATGGAGAACAGTGTAGAGATTCCTAAAAAAACTGGAAATGGAACTGCCATATGACCCAGCAACCCACTGCTAGGCATACACACCAAGGAAACCAGAATTGAAAGAGACACGTGTACCCCAATGTTCATTGCAGCACTGTTTATAATAGCCAGGACGTGGAAGCAACCTAGATGTCCATCAGCAGATGAATGGATAAGAAAGCTGTAGTATATATACACAATGGAATATTACTCAGCTATTAAAAGAATGCATCTGAATCAGTTCTAATTAGGTGGATGAAACTGGAGCCTATTATACAGAATGAAGTAAGTCAAAGAAAAACATCAATGCAGTATATTAACACATATATATGGAATTTAGAAAGATGATAATGAAGACCCTGGATGCGAGACAGCAATGAGACATAGATGTGAAGAATAGACTTTGGACTCTATGGGAGAAGGCAAGAATAGCATTGAAACATGTATATAATCATATGTGAAATAGATCACCAGTCCAGGTTCAATGCATGAGACAGGGTGCTCAGGGCTGGTGCACTGGGATGACCCAGAGGGATGGGATGGGGAGGGTGGTGGGAGGGGGTTCAGGATGGGGGACACATGTAGAGCCATGGCAGATTCATGTCAATGTATGGTAAAAACCTCTTGCAAAAAGTTGACTCATTGGAAAAGACCCTGATACTGGGAGGAATTGGGGGCAGGAGGAGAAGGAGATGACAGAGGATGAGTTGGCTGGATGGCATCACCGACTCGATGGACACGAGTTTGGGTAAACTCTGAGAGTTGGTGATGGACAGGGAGGCCTGGCGTGCTGCGATTCATGGGGTCGCAAAGAGTCAGACACGACTGAGTGACTGAGCTGAACTGATGGCAAAAACCATTACAATATTGTAAAGTAATTACCTCCAATTAAAATAAATTAATTAATTTGAAAAAACCTATAGTAACTTGTTTTTAGTTGGAGGATAATTGCTTTACAATATTGTGTTGGCCTCTGCCAAGCATCAGTATGAATCAGCCACAGGTATACTTATGGTCCCTCTCTCCTGAGATTCCTTCCCATCTTCCACCCAACCCTATCCCTTTAGGTTGTCACAGATCACTGGGTTGAGCTTGCTGTGTCACACAGTATATTCCTACTTTCTATCTATTTTGCATATGGTAATGTATATGTAAAATCCAGATGCATCTAACAATCCAGCATCTAGCATTACTGCTAAAATCTAGAAACTTTACTATCTTAGTGATTTTCTTAAAAAAGTGGGTGAGGCTTGAAACTTCTAATCCAATTCTGAGAATATAAATACTACGTTGTAAAAACAGAGGAAATTAACATGCCTGGGAGGCTACAGTTCATGGGGTCACAAAGAGCAACTGAGCTACTTCACTTCACTTCACGTCACGGTACCATTAACTAAAGTATAGATTTTGTTCAAATTTCACACACACACAAAATAACATAAATAAATAAGCAAATAAGCAAATGAATACACATAAAGAAACTATTTTTCTCTGAAAAATAGTAATATATGTAAGATGTTTTGAAGGTTACAATCTTTTAAAGGAAAAGGCAATCTATATTATACAAAGCTGAACACTTATTAATGTTTAAGTACAAAAAACTATGGATAGAAATTGAAGTTTGCAAAGCAGTTTTCTATTATCTCATATGATTTCTCTAATTATGCTATAATGCAGGCAAACTAAATCTTATAACACCAATTTTCTTGATAGGGAATTGGATTTACCCAAAGTAGCACAACTGAAAAATAAGGAAGAGTTAAATCTTCACTTTGGGTTCTCAAGTTCTTTCATTAAAGCTGCAATCTCTGAAGATACAGAGTAGAAGGATGATTAAAGAGACGTATATGAGAAATAAAAGGTGAAATGTTAAAATGAAATGTGTATAATATTGTGCCTCCTTGCAGGCAGCACTTTCATTGGCTTCTACTTTAAGAATTTGGATACACTGAACTTACTGAAACCGCTTGGAAGTGGCTTCACTTGCAATGTGTTTTCCTGCGGCTCTTCAGTTTCAAGTCTAAACTTAGCTCTCGGTAGAGTTATTAATCAGTCGGTTGGCTGACATTCTTTTGATTTTTTTTTTTTTACACGAAAAATGACTTGGTGATTGGAATATTTGGGGCATTTCTTTCCCCAGGACATTTGAACTAATTGAAAGTGGATGTTTTTTATACTCCATTGTTGTGAATATGCAATTCAGCAGGATGTAGAGACCTTTAAAAAGAATTAGGAATTTTAATTACAGTCCTCTGGGCCACTTGTGGTCAGTGGGCTTGTGAACAAGAGGTCACTACAGGCTTTATGGCTTCCTTGACAGTTTATAATGATTCTTGAACTAATTGAAAGTGGATGTTTTTTATACTCCATTGTTGTGAGTATGCAATTCAGCAGGATGTAGAGACCTTTAAAAAGAATTAGGAATTTTAATTACAGTCCTCTGGGCCACTTGTGGTCAGTGGGCTTGTGAACAAGAGGTCACTACAGGCTTTATGGCTTCCTTGACAGTTTATAATGATTCATTTTTAATTTATGGAACATGTTCCTGCAAACTCTTTAATTAGTCACACACTGTAGGACAGGATTGGATGGGGGCGGGGTAAATGAAAAAATAAATGTTTTTTTGACAAGTTATAACTGAACTTTTCTAGAGTACCAAAGCAATTTAGTAACAAATCTGGATTCAGAGTTCAGTTATGTTAAATTCCTTAACAAAAAATAGCTTTACACCAGTTTAACTTGGAGGAAATACAGTTCCCCAAATCTTAACAATTATTATACTGGATATATGACTTTATTGTATTTTAAAAAGCTTATGTGTGATTTTTTTGCTTCTCCCTTTTGCAAAATTATGATATGGCTAAATTTATACCTTTTTCCTATCTTTTCCTAAAAAGGGTAGTTTTAATTGGATATCATATACCATGAATTATGGAAATATACTGGTTTTCTGTTGTAAGTTTAGTGGCTACTTTGTAAATATTTATTTAAAATAAAAGTATTGTTATGAAAAGTACAGATGACTTTGATTCCATTTTCTAGCCAAACTTTTTCATTTACAAATAAGGAAATTAAAGTCAAGGGGTTAAGAGACTTATGTTCAAAAGTTTATAGCTAGTAGGCAGCAGAACTAGGATTATAACTGAGATCACAAGACCTCATCCTGTGTACTTTCCACTCTACCATTTTTATTGTTCAGTCGCTCAGTAATGTCCAACTCTTTGCAACTCCAGGGACTGCAGGACTCCAAGCTTTCCTCTTCTTCACTATCTCTTGGAGTTTGCTCAAGATCATGTCCAGAGTCAGTAATGCCATCCAACCATCTCATCCTGTCGTCCCCCTCTTTCACCTTCAATCTTGCCCAGCATCAGGGTCTTTTCCAATAAGTCGGCTCTTCGCATCAGGTGGCCAAAGTATTGGAGTTTCAGCTTCAAGATCGGCCCCTTCAATGAGTATTCAGGATTGATTTCCTTTAGGATGGACTGGTTGGATCTCCTTGCAGTCCAAGGGACTCTCGAGAGTCTTCTCCAGCACCACAGTTCAAAAGCATCAATTCTTTGGCACTCAGCCTTCTTTATGGTCCAACTCTCACATCCATACATGACTATTGGAAAAACCATGGCTTTGACTATATGGACATTTATTGGCAAAGTAATGTCTCTGCTTTTTAACACACTGTCTTGTTTTGTCATAACTTCTCTTCCAAGGAGCAAGAATCTTTTAATTTCATGGCGGTCACCATCTGCAGTGATTTGCCAGACCAAGAAAATAATGTCTGCCACTTTTTCCTTTGTTTCCCCATCTATTTGCCATAAAGTGATGGGACTGGATGTCATGATCTTCATTTTTTGAATGTTGAGTTTTAAGCCAGCTTTTTTCTCCAGCACCACAGTTCAAAAGCATCAATTCTTTGGCACTCAGCCTTCTTTATGGTCCAACTCTCACATCCATACATGACTATTGGAAAAACCATGGCTTTGACTATATGGACATTTATTGGCAAAGTAATGTCTCTGCTTTTTAACACACTGTCTTGTTTTGTCATAACTTCTCTTCCAAGGAGCAAGAATCTTTTAATTTCATGGCGGTCACCATCTGCAGTGATTTGCCAGACCAAGAAAATAATGTCTGCCACTTTTTCCTTTGTTTCCCCATCTATTTGCCATAAAGTGATGGGACTGGATGTCATGATCTTCATTTTTTGAATGTTGAGTTTTAAGCCAGCTTTTTTACTCTCCTCTTTCAGCTTCATCAAGAGGTTTTTTAGTTCCTCTTCACTTTCTGCCATAAGGGTGGTGTCATCTGCATATCTGAGGTTATTGATATTTCTCCCAGCAATCTAGATTCCAGCTTGTGCTTCTTCCAGTCCAGCGTTTCTCATGATGTACTCTGCATATAAGTTAAACAAGCAGGGTGACAATATACAGCCTTGACATAATCCTTTTCCAATTTGGAACCACTCCATTGTTCCATGTCCATTTCTAACCTTTACTTCTTGACCTGCATACAGGTTTCACAGGAGGCAGTAAGGTGGTCTGGTATTCCCAACTCTTTAAGAATTTTCCACAGTTTGCTGTGATCCATATAGTCAAAGGCTTTAGGGTAGTCAATGAAGCAGAAGTAGATGTTCTTCTGGAACTCTGTTGCTTCTTCCATGATCCAGTGAATATTAGCAATTTGATCTCTGGTTCCTCTTTCTTTTCTAAATCCATCTTGAACATCTGGAATTTCTCAGTTCATAGACTGTTGAAGCTTAGTTTGGAGAATTTTGAACACTTCCATAATGCAGATTAAATTTAAAAATTCCACAGTATAACATGGTTGCAGTTCTATTACTCTATTGGTATTAGTGAAATATATGGGTGGGGCTTAGATTTTAGTCATTTTAAAAATTAGAACTCTAAATGTGCACTTTTCACCAATCTTTTGATAAAGAATCCAAGGCCCACTTATTGGGCAACTCAAGGTTTTTCTTACATGTCACAACAATGGTATAGCATTTACTCTTTCCCTTGTCAATTTTTTCAGTTTAGAGAACTTACATTTACAAAGTAATCTGAATCCAGATTTTATTAGTCTCCTTCTCCATTCTTTTAAGTTG
The DNA here is from genome assembly GCA_006410675.1 of Oreotragus oreotragus. NCBI lineage: Eukaryota > Metazoa > Chordata > Mammalia > Artiodactyla > Bovidae > Oreotragus > Oreotragus oreotragus. The sequence goes on along the minus strand of SJYX01013512.1, from coordinate 60,310 downwards.
CTGCTGCTGCTAAGTTGCTTCAGTCGTGTCTGACTCTGTGCGACCCCATAGATGGCAGCCCATCAGGCTCCCCCATCCCTGGGATTCTCCAGGCAAGAACACTGGAGTGGGTTGACATTTCTTTCTCCAATGCAGTTAGCCCCACATATTAGGCAAGTTTCTCTCTCTCTCTCTCCCTTTCTTTCTGTCAATTTATTGGACTTTATGGAATCCTATCAAAACTGTCAACTTGGTTCTTAGAAACAGCAGCTCTGTTTCCTTGCTCCTATTTCATCTATTTACATACTAGTCAATTAAATTACAAACTAACAATAATAAGTGCAACCAGCATGCGCAGGCTTGGGCAACTGTAATAGATCCTTGTGAACATTACCTAATTGTTGGCAGCATTAATATTGAATTGTTCTGGAGAGTGTCTTGCTGACTGTGATTGCTTAGCATGTGCAAGGATCAGGATGTTGAGAGAGCAAGGGAATGCAAAGTCCATCAGTTTTGCTAAACATGATAATTATAGTGTTAGATGCTCAGGTGTATTCAACTCTTTGCCACTCCATGGACTGAAGGCTGCCAGGCTCCTCTGTCCATGGAATTCTCCAGTGCCTAAGTAACGATTAAAATGGCTTCTTTGGGGATTGCCCTGATGGGCCAGTGGTTAAGAATTCACCTTCCAATGGCAGGGGACACAGGTCTGATCACTAGTAGGGAAGCAGATCTCATGTGCTGTGAGGCAAGTAAGCCTGTGCACCACAGATAGAGAAGGCCACAGGCTGCAGCAAAAAACCAGCACAGTCAAAAGAATTGCATCTTTCATTGATTTACACTATGGATATTTCCCACATTAAATGTTTTTTCAAAGTGTATATTTTAAATAATTTTGCAGGATTTCATATTATGAATTCCCTAAAATTTCTTGTGTGCCTGTGAGCATGCTCAGTTGTGTCCAGCTCTTTGAGACCCCATGGACCTGCTAGGGTCCTCTGTCCATGAGATTTCCCAGGCAAAAATACTGGAGTGGTTTGCCATTTTCTTCTCCAGGAGATATTCCCAACACAAAGATTGAACCCCTGTCTCTGAGGCTTCCCAGAGCCTCAGAGGCTTCCCCAGTGGGGAAGCCTTAAAATTGCTTACCTAATTGAATATTATTGTATGTTTAGTTATCCTTACGCCTTTTTTTCACTTCTAAGGAGAATATACTAAAATAAATAAAAACATGAACTTTATAGTCAGTATTTGCTAATTATAGAATATGACACAAATAATAAGTGCCTAAAAGTATTAATGTCATATATCTGGCAGTACAAATCCTCATTCTCATGTTTTAAGCAATTTTTGTGGCTGTGTATGTGTATGCATGTGTGTATATATATACATACCTTTTGAGTAGTGTTTGGATTTGTATTATTCTTATAAACAAATTTGACAGGAAATAATATTGAGTCTTGTCATCAAGGAACATATGTTATCTTTCCATCTATTTACATTTTGTTTTAGGTCTCTTTATTAAGTTCTGTAGTTTCTTTGATATGGTGAGGTATATTTCTTTTCAAGTTTATTCTGGGTATTAATATTTTGTGATTATTGTAAAGAAACATGTTCTTTTTTGTTACATTCTAATTTGCTAAATTATAAGCTGCTGGACTCTATTCTTAGTTTTTAAGAGCTTCTTAGTTTGTTGAGTTTTTTAAAAAGACCTATTTAATGCAGCTGATCATTTTAATTGAACATGAACTAATGAAACAGTTTAAAAGCAGAAGAAAGAAATGCCTGAATCAGGTAAGTTTAATAAAGACACTCCTTCCTATACTGAGTCTGTTTTCCCAGTTGATTAAAACTTATGTACACTTTCATAACCTCATAATCTCTTAGCCACTTTGTAACTGATAGACCAAAGAAAATCTGGTGGGATCTGATGGAGTTATGTTCACAGCTGCTGTCTTGTGCCAACAAGCTGAGATAGCAGATGAGCAACACACATCTGAGCTGCAGTGTTCTGGTCCTAGAACAACTTTCAGAGCATAGAATAACTTCTGTTTCATATCTACCTTTCAAATTTCGTTGTAAATGTCTCTTGAAGCCCATTCTGACCTCTAACAGGATAAAGAAAAGAATTCTGGGAACCATGGTTCCAACTTAGCTAACTTGACACAATACAGAGTCACAACACCTTCCATTCCTGAGTCAAAATGTCTTATTAAAGGGAATTCTAAAATTTCATAACATATAGGTTGAAAACAATATCTAGCACCATGGTCAGTATAATTGTATTAATATCTTGTCCTCAGGGCTGCTGTTTCCCCTACCACTCATTTATTTATTTAAACTTTTTTTTACCTTTTCCCTTTTTTGTTTTAATCAGAAATTTTATTGTTGATTTCATCAGTGGTAACTAGAATAGCACAGGTTAAAAATTTCCTTACTTTATCTTCATTAACAGATGACACACTCACTACCTCTGTGGTTTCCATTACACAATGAAATATAAAATTAGTGTTTAATAAAACATGCTTATTGGTATGCCTTTTGTCTTTAAAAACACAGAGAATCACATTTGGTCAGACAACTTTCTAAAGTCAGGGTTCAGTGTCTCGCATTCCTAATAGGTCTACTGTGAAAATGGCTTGTTGTCATTAGTCAACCCTATAAAACAAAACATCCCAGAATGTATTAATAGAAGAAGATAATTGGTAAATTGATATTCATTTGTGTAATTCTACATTTAAATAGTGGCTATCTTCATTTTCTCCAGGGAAACTATTTTATTACTTTTGTACATACAGTTCTTTGGGAAGCATTTTCCTTATTTCTAATAAATAAAATACAATGAATTACAAAATGCTGCAAATGGCATTTCTTTTTTATGCATAAAAGGAGAAAACAAGGAATATGATTAATGGCAAGAACTATGAGATTGGAGTTTCTTAGTATTTTTCTCTCTACCCTCAACCTCTCTCTTTCCATTTCCCTCTCTGATAAATACAAATATTGTGTTAATAACTTAAATNTGCCAGGCTCCTGTGTCCATGGAATTCTCCAGTGCCTAAGTAACGATTAAAATGGCTTCTTTTGGGATTGCCCTGATGGGCCAGTGGTTAAGAATCCACCTTCCAATGGCAGGGGACACAGGTCTGATCACTAGTAGGGAAGCAGATCTCATGTGCACCACAGATAGAGAAGGCCACAGGCTGCAGCAAAGAACCAGCACAGTCAAAAAATTGCATCTTTCATTGATTTACACTATGGATATTTCCCACATTAACTGTTTTTTCAAAGTGTATATTTTAAATAATTTTGCAGGATTTCATATTATGAATTCCCTAAAATTTCTTGTGTGCCTGTGAGCATGCTCAGTTGCGTCCAACTCTTTGAGACCCCATGGACCTGCTAGGGTCCTCTGTCCATGAGATTTCCCAGGCAAAAATACTGGAGTGGTTTGCCATTTTCTTCTCCAGGGGTTATTCCCAACACAAAGATTGAACCCCTGTCTCTGAGGCTTCCCAGAGCCTCGGAGGCTTCCCCAGTGGGGAAGCCTTAAAATTGCTTACCTAATTGAATATTATTGTATGTTTAATTATCCTTAAGCCTTTTTTTTCACTTCTAAGGAGAATATACTAAAATAAATAAAAACATGAACTTTATAGTCAGTATTTGCTAATTATAGAATATGACACAAATAATAAGTGCCTAAAAGTATTAATGTCATATATCTGGCAGTACAAATCCTCATTCTCATGTTTTAAGCAATTTTTGTGGCTGTGTATGTGTATGCATGTGTGTATATATATACATACCTTTTGAGTAGTGTTTGGATTTGTATTATTCTTATAAACAAATTTGACAGGAAATAATATTGAGTCTTGTCATCAAGGAACATATGTTATCTTTCCATCTATTTACATTTTGTTTTAGGTCTCTTTATTAAGTTCTGTAGTTTCTTTGATATGGTGAGGTATATTTCTTTTCAAGTTTATTCTGGGTATTAATATTTTGTGATTATTGTAAAGAAACATGTTCTTTTTTGTTACATTCTAATTTGCTAAATTATAAGCTGTTGGACTCTATTCTTAGTTTTTAAGAGCTTCTTAGTTTGTTGAGTTTTTTAAAAAGACCTATTTAATGCAGCTGATCATTTTAATTGAACATGAACTAATGAAACAGTTTAAAAGCAGAAGAAAGAAATGCCTGAATCAGGTAAGTTTAATAAAGACACTCCTTCCTATACTGAGTCTGTTTTCCCAGTTGATTAAAACTTATGTACATTTTCATAACCTCATAATCTCAGCCACTTTGTAACTGATAGACCAAAGAAAATCTGGTGGGATCTGATGGAGTTATGTTCACAGCTGCTGTCTTGTGCCAACAAGCTGAGATAGCAGATGAGCAACACACATCTGAGCTGCAGTGTTCTGGTCCTAGAACAACTTTCAGAGCATAGAATAACTTCTGTTTCATATCTACCTTTCAAATTTCGTTGTAAATGTCTCTTGAAGCCCATTCTGACCTCTAACAGGATAAAGAAAAGAATTCTGGGAACCATGGTTCCAACTTAGCTAACTTGACACAATACAGAGTCACAACACCTTCCATTCCTGAGTCAAAATGTCTTATTAAAGGGAATTCTAAAATTTCATAACATATAGGTTGAAAACAATATCTAGCACCATGGTCAGTATAATTGTATTAATATCTTGTCCTCAGGGCTGCTGTTTCCCCTACCACTCATTTATTTATTTAAACTTTTTTTTACCTTTTCCCTTTTTTGTTTTAATCAGAAATTTTATTGTTGATTTCATCAGTGGTAACTAGAATAGCACAGGTTAAAAATTTCCTTACTTTATCTTCATTAACAGATGACACACTCACTACCTCTGTGGTTTCCATTACACAATGAAATATAAAATTAGTGTTTAATAAAACATGCTTATTGGTATGCCTTTTGTCTTTAAAAACACAGAGAATCACATTTGGTCAGACAACTTTCTAAAGTCAGGGTTCAGTGTCTCGCATTCCTAATAGGTCTACTGTGAAAATGGCTTGTTGTCATTAGTCAACCCTATAAAACAAAACATCCCAGAATGTATTAATAGAAGAAGATAATTGGTAAATTGATATTCATTTGTGTAATTCTACATTTAAATAGTGGCTATCTTCATTTTCTCCAGGGAAACTATTTTATTACTTTTGTACATACAGTTCTTTGGGAAGCATTTTCCTTATTTCTAATAAATAAAATACAATGAATTACAAAATGCTGCAAATGGCATTTCTTTTTTATGCATAAAAGGAGAAAACAAGGAATATGATTAATGGCAAGAACTATGAGATTGGAGTTTCTTAGTATTTTTCTCTCTACCCTCAACCTCTCTCTTTCCATTTCCCTCTCTGATAAATACAAATATTGTGTTAATAACTTAAATCGTGGTGGTTTAGTCACTAGGTCAACTCTTGCCACCCATAGATTGTAGCCCACCAGCCTCTGTCCATGGGACTTCCAAGGCAGGAATACTGGAATGGGTCACTATTTTTTTCTCCAGGGAATAACTTAAATAGCTTATATACTTAGAATCTTCATTGAGTTATTAGATATAGTAAAAACTGTTGATAGGTAATTATGTTTTAGATATTAAACATAAATTTTTAGCACATTAAATTTAAATCCCTAAGCCAAAGAATTGAGAGTGATTATGGGAGTAATTGGGCTTCCCTAGTGACTTGGACTGAGCAACGTCACTTTCACTTTTCACTTTCATGCATTGGAGAAGGAAATGGCCACCCACTCCAGTGCTCTTGCCTGGAGAATCCCAGGGACGGGGGAGCCTGGTGGGCTGCCATCTATGGGGTCGCACAGAGTCGGACACGACTGAAGCGACTTAGCAGCAGCAGCAGCAGTGACTTAGAGAGTAAAGAATCCACCTGCATTGTGGGACACCTGGGTTCAGTTCTTGGGTTGGGAAGATCCCCTGGAGGAAGGCACGGCAATCCACTCCAGCATTCTTGCCTGGAGGCTCCCCATGGACAGAGAAGTGTGGCGGACTATAGTCCATGGGGTCGCAAAGAGTCGGACACGACTGAGCAACCAAGCACAGCACAGCATATGGGAGTAATTCAGTCAGTTCAGTCACTCAGTTGTGTCCGGCTCTTCACGACACCATGGACTGCAGCATGCCAGGCTTCCCTGTCCATCGCCAACTCCTAGAGTTTACTTAAACTCATGTCCATTGAGTCAGTGATGCCATCCGACCATCTCATCCTCTGTCATCCCCTTCTCCTCCCACTTTTAATCTTTCTCAGTATCAGGGTCTTTTCCAATGAGTTGATTCTTCTCACCATGTGGCCAAAGTATTGGAGTTTCAGCTACAGCATCAGTCCTTCCAATGAATATTCAGGACTGGGAGAATTAGTTTTCAAATTTTTCATTTAAATGAAAAAAAAAAAATCTGCCCAGAAGAAATTCTTAAGAGATGAATTTAATTAAATTCCTCTTGCCAGGCAATTCCTTTCTACTTCCTTTTAAATGATTTCAGCTTTATGGACCATCTGTTCTTTGAGTCTGTTCAGGGCCTAACTTCAGCTTATTAAACTGGCCAGGTTACATTACTGTGAATCCCAGGTTTCATTCCTGCAGATGTTCCTGTCTTTGTGTCAAGTGACCCCGTGATTTCCTAAACCTCTGCCTTAGAAGTCCTAGTGGAAATCCTAGCAATTTTCATCCATTCATATGGCCTACTTGGGATGACTTTACTTCAGTTTGGGACCTTCTGTCATATTTAAAATCTACAAGGAATAAGTCAGTCACGTCTTACTGCATGTAGTCTTGGCATCCAGTTATATCATTAGGATGCCCTAGGCGCCAATTAACAGAAACTATCATTTAAATGGGAAGAAACACAAACATGTTATTTCATAAGGGGAAGTCCAGGGGTAGAGCAGACTCTAAGGTTACTCAGTCGGTCAGTTGCATGGTACTTTCATTCCTCTTATTCCTCCTTATCTGTCCTCTTTGACAGAAACTTTTCTTCGGGCTGGTATGAAGCTGTTGATAGGCATCTCTTCCAGACAAAACCATATCCCAAAGATGAAGAGAAGTGTTTCTAGTTTGGTTCACTCCAAAGAAAAGGGAAACTCTTTTCCCCAGAGCATTTCCCATCAGCTGCCCTCCCACCAGCAGATTTCCCCTGTTATTGGTCAGAACTGATTTGCACTCCCCCCAACCACCCACACACTAGTCATTGCAAGGAGAATGCTTTCAATCAAGCATCCCTTGAGTGCGGAATGCTCTCTCCTTCTGAACTACATGGTGATGTGGGGAGGTGAATATGTTAACAACATTTGGGTTTTATCAAGAAGAAGAGAGAATGGATGCTATCAGGCAATCAGTATTGCCTGCCGTGTCACGATGCGTCACTTCAGTATGCATGGACCAAGCCTGGCCTATGGAGTCAGGCTGATGTGGGTTCAGTTCTTGAGTAAAGCTTGGATAACCAAGTGACCTTGATCAAACAGCTTAACACTTATGAGGTTCAGGGCTTTTTCAACTTTAAAGGAGGTACAAATGTAAATATCCTTTAGGGTTGTTAAAATTGTTAAGTAAGAATAGCTACAACAACTATAAAACAAAAAAGTTTATAGAATTCTGTCCTCGGTAAGTTCTCAGTTTACTTTTTACCCTTCCATTGGTACTTGCTTAAACCTATAAACTCTTTATCCCAGAAAATCACTTCATATTCTACAAATTTTACTAGTGGTTTAAAATGCAAGAATTTTTCTTAAGAAACACAAGATTAAACCTCTTCCAATTTTGCTATATAGCACAGCATTTTGTTTCCTTTCTATTGAGCATAGAAATGTTTATTATATTGGAGTATTAGCAAAATTTTCATTTATAAAATAAAATAATGATTACATAACTTGTCTAGCACAAAGACAGTGCCATGTTGTTCTGACTTAGAAAACTGTAAATTATGCAAAAGGGTGAGAGTCAGATACACTAGACATAAAATATGTGCCAACTTGTCACAAAACCTGAAATAAGTAGAGACCAACTTCACCTTCATGAAATCTTATCTGACCTAGTTTCAAACAATGTTTTGAATTAAAGTTGGTCTTAGGCCAACAATACCCAAATTGGAACTGAGTGGTAACCTTGCAATAAAATCTCATTCCAATTTTCAATTGAAAATAAATTTGATGGCTTTCTTTAAATATTTGAATTCATTTTTTATGAGTTCAAATTCTTTAGATGGAAGGATATGTGGTGAGTTCTGAGAGGAGGTTTGGAACAGGAAACTCAATGAACTTTTGTGCAGAGCAGCAGTGGAGGCACAGACCTTGAGCACAGACTTATGGATACAGCTTGAGGGAGGAGAGGGAGAAGGAGAGGGTGGGAGGTATAGAGAGAGCAACATGGAAGCATACACTACCATACATAAAATAGACAGCCAATGGGAGCTTGCTATATAACTCAGGAAATTCAAATCTGGGCTTGGGAACAGCATAGAGGGGTGGGATGGAAAGGGAGGTGGGAAGAACTTTCAAATGGGAGGGGACATGGGTAAACCTATGGCTGGTTCATGTTGATGTTTGGTAGAAGCCAATTCACGGGCTCACAGTCAGACACGATTGAGTGACTGAACTGGACTGAACTGAACTCAACTGAATGTAATACTGTAAAGTAATTATCCTTCAATTAAAATTAAAAAAAAATTTTTTTAAAGAACCGTATAACTTGCATTGGTAAGTTCATTAATTATTCACTTAAAATTTTATAGTAAATGTATCTTGAGAGTAATAGTTTCCCATCTTTCCTCAGGGTACAATTTTTACCTTTTTACTCTAGGGCAGTCAGTTACAGTAAAAAAAAACAATCTGACTTTCCACTTTTCCTGCTTGGGAATTGAGAGTTTTTATGAGAAATGATTTTCCTCCTGTGTGGAGGAGCAGCTTACCTGAGCTCTAGTTGGTCCCTGATAACTGCTACCTAACTACCTGTAAAAAAAAGCCATGTTCTCAAGGCCTATATGTCCTTGGCCTCACAAGCTATGATTGAAACCTCTACTCTGGTCTGATTTCTCCAGCTTTTGCCCTGTTTCCTCTCTCTGGTGAGCCCCTTCTTATTAAGAATTTGGTTGATGCTATGCCTGACTTTCTATCTCAGATTCTCTTAAAGATAATCTTTTAATTCAATCTCAGGTCTTAGGTGCTGCCTTAACTTTGAACTGGAGTATAAAACCATGCAAATATATCCTGTCACCCTGCACCATCAGATTCTGCAGAGGACAGCCCTAAAACTGTAACTAGCTTCAGTTCCTATTATCTATCTTTAGTTGAAATACAGTAGGTCAACAGCATGGAATGTTAGTTCCAGGCATATAACATAGTGATTTGATATTTCTATGCATTACAAAGTGATCACATCGATAAGTCTAGTTACCATCTGGCACCATATAAATTTATTACAATATCATTGATAATATCCCCATGCTGTATATTTCATCCCAATGGCTCATTTATTTTCTAACTGGAAAATTTATACCTCTTAATCTCCCTCAAATTAATGTTTTATTTTCTTCAGATAAATAGTCAGAAGTGGAATTGCTGGACTGTATGGAAGTTCTTCTTTTTTAAAATTTATTTGCAGTATTTTGTTGGTTTCTGCCAAATATCAATATGAATCAGCCATAGGTATACATATGTTCCCTCTCTCCCACCTCTCTCTCCATCCCACCTCTCTTGGTTGTTACAGAGCCCCAGCTTGAATTCCCTGAGTCACATGGTAAATTACCATCGGCTCCTATTTTACATAGACACATGTATGTTTACACGTTACTCTCTCCATACATCCCTCCCTCCCCTCCATGTCCATAGTCTGTTCTCTATGTCTGTGTCTCCATTGCTTCCCCTCAAATAATTTCATCAGTACCATCTTTCTAGGTTCCATATATATACGTTAGTATACAATGTTTGTTTTTTTCTTCTGACTTAACTTCATTGCATATAAAAGGCTCTAGGTTCATCTACCTCATTACAACTGGCTCAAATGTGTCCTTTTTATGGCTAATGTTCCATTGTATATATGTACCACAACTTATTTATACATTCATCTGTAGATGGACATCTAGGTTGCTTCCATGTTCTAGCTATTGTAAGTAGTGCTGCAATGAGCAATGGGATACATGTGTCTTTTTCAATTTTGGTTTCTTCAGGGTATATGCCTAGGAGTGGGATTGTTGGGTCATATGGTGGTTTTATTCCTAGTTTTTAAAGGAATCTGTCCACTGTCTTCCATAGTGGTTGTATCAATTTACATTCCCATCAACAGTGTGAGAGGGTTCCCTTTTCTCCACACCCTCTCCAGTTTTTATTGTTTGTAGACTTTTTGATGATGGCCATTCTGACTGGTGTGAGGTGATATCTCATTTTCATTTTGATTTGCATTTCTCTAATAATGAGCTATACTGAGCAGCTTAACTATTATCACTATTATTCAACATAGTTCTGAAATTCCTGACTATGGCAATCAAAGAGAGAAAGAAATAAAAGGAATCAGATTGGAAAAGAAGCAAAACTCTTGCTGTCTGCAAACGATATGACACTATACATAGAAAACCCTAAGATACTATCAGAAAATTACAAAAGCTAACAAGTGAATTTAGTAAACTCACAGTATACAAAATCAATACACAGAAATCACTTGCATTCCTATATGCTAACAATGAAAAATCAGAAAAAGAAATTAAAGAATCAATCTCATGCACCATTGCAACAAAAAAAGAATAAAATATCTAGGAATAACCCTCCCTAAGGAGACAAAAGAGCTGTATATAGAAAACTGTAAGACATTGATGAAAGAAATCAAAGATGACACAAAGAAATGGAGAGGTATTCCATGTTCCTGGGCTGGAGGAATCAATATTGTGAAAATGACTAGCTACCAAATGCAATCTACAGATTCATTATGATCCCTATCAATTTACCAATGGTATTTTTCACAGAACTAAAGCAAAGAATTTCACAATTCATATGGAAACAAAAGACTCCAAATAGCCAAAGTAATAGTGAGAAAGAAGAATGGACCTGGAGGGATCAACCTTCCTGACTTTACACTTTAAACTACAGTCATCGAGAGAGTATGATACTGGCATAAAAACAGAAATATAGGCAAATGGAATAAGATAGAAAGTCCAGAGGTAAATCCACATACCTCTGCATACCTTATTTTTGACAAAGGAGGCAAGAATATACAATAAGGCAAAGATAATATCTTCAATAAGTAATTTGGGAAAATCAAACAGCTACAAGTAAAAGAATGAAATTAGAACACTTTCTAATGCCAAAGATAAACTGAAAATGGATTAAAAACTTAAATGTAAGGCCAGAAATTGTAAAACTCTTAGAGGAAAACAGGCAGAACACTCAATGACATAAATCACAGCAAGATCCTCTGTGACCCACCTCCTAGAGCAATGGAAATAAAAACAAAAATTAAAAAGTGAGGCTTAATTAAACTTAAAAGCCTTTGCTCAGCAAAGCAAACTATATATGAGGTGAGAAGACAACCCTCAGAATGGGAGAAATAATAATAAATGAAACAACTGACAAAGGATTAATTTCCAAAATACACAAGCAGGACATACAAGTCAATATCAGAAAAAACAAGCAACACAGTCAAAAAGTGGGAAGAAGATCTAAACAGATATTTCTCCAAAGAAGACATAAAGATGGATAATAAACACATGAAAAAATTCTTTTAATTAAAAAAAAAAACTGTATGCTGTTTCCACAGAGACTGCACTAATTCACATTACTACCAACAGAGAGAGAGGGTTTCCTTTGGCCCATATTTTTACCAATACTTGTTCTTTGCTGTCTTTTTTTTGATAACAACCATTCTGACAGGTATGTTGTGATAGCTCAGTATGTTTGGTATTGATATGAATTTCCCTGCTGATTAGTGACGTTGAGCCTCTTTTTGTGTGCCTGCTGGCCATCTTTATGTCTTTGGGAAAATATCTATTTAGATCCTCTGCTCATTGCTTAATTAGAAATATTTTTTTAACCAGTTTATACTTTTACTCAATTTCATATTGATGTACTAAAAAATATATTTAACTTCTTATGTGAGGGCAGTATAAATTAGTTTTATTTTGAGAGAGCAGTCTAAAATACTTAAGCATGACTATGTATTTATATTCTCTTTTAATTTTTCTTCTTATTAATTTTTTATTGAAGTATACTTCATTTACAGCATCATATTATTTTAGGTATTTAGCATAGTGATTCACTATTTTTGCAAATTATATTCCATTATACAGTATTAAAAGATAGAGGTTGTAATTCCATTGTTATACAATATATCTTTGCTGCTTATCTATTTTATACACAATGGTGTATATCTGTTCATCTCATATCACTAGTTTATCCTCTGTTTACCTCTCTCTTTTGGTAACCCCAAGTTTGTTTTCTGTATCTGTGAGTCTGCTTGTATTTTTCATATGCATTTACTTGTATTGGATTCCACATATAAGTGATATCTTATAAGTGTCTTATAAGATATCTTATAAGACACATATAAGTGTCTTTCCCTATTTGACACTTCATTAAGCATAATATTCTCTAGATCCATTCATGCTAATGCAAATGGCAGAATTTCATTCTTTTTTATGGCTGACTAATAGCCCATTTAAAATATATACCACATCTTCATCCATCCATCTGTAGGTAGGCATTTTTGTTGTTTCCACATCTCAACTACTGTAAATAGTGTTGCTGTGAACATTGGGATGTATGTATCTCTGAGCTCTTGGAATGGAAGAATTAATATTGCTTAAATGGCCATACTATCCAAAGTTAATTTACAGATTTAAAAAAATTCCTACCAAATTACCCATGATGTTTTTCACAGAATTATAGCAAATAATCCTAAAATTTATATGGAACCAAAAAAGATCCAGAATTGCCAAATCAATCCTGAGGATAAAGAACAAAGATGGAAGCATAACCCTTCCAGACTTGATAGTATTACAAGCTACAGTAATCAGAATAGCATAATGTTGGCACAAAAACAGATACATGGATCAGTGGAACACAATAGAGGATCCAGAAATAAACCCTCAAACTGATGGTCAAGTAAATTGTAACAAAGGTGGCAAGAATAAATAATGGAGAAAAGATAGTCTACAGCAAGTTGTGCTAGGAAAGCTGGAATCTTCATGCAGATCAATGAAGTTAAGTACACTCATTCACATCATACATGAAGATAACTCAAAATGGCTTAAAGACTTAAATATAAGACGTGATGCTATAAAACTCCTAAAAGGGGACACAGGCAAAACATTCTCTAACATAAATCATAAATCATAGCAATGTTTCTTATATTCTCAAGTCAGTCTACTAAGGCAAAATAAATAAAAGTAAAAATAAACAATTGTGACCTAATCAAATTTAAATGTTTTTGCATAGCAAAAGAAACCATAAACAAAATGAAAAGACAATCTAAAGAATAGGAGAAAATATTTACAAATGATGAAACTGACAAGGGGTTAATATCTAAAATATAAACAGCTTCTACAGCTCAAGATAAGAAAGCCAAACAATCCAATTCAAAAATGGCCAGACAACCTAAATAGACATTTTTCCAAAGAAGATATAGAAATGGCCAATAAACACATGAAAAGATGCTCAACATCATTTATTAGAGAAATTCAAGTCAAAACTACATTGAGGTATCACCTCATGCAGCCAGAATCAGTTCAGTTCAGTCACTCAGCCATGTCTGACTCTCTGTGATCCCATGGACTGCAGCACGCCAGGCCTCCCTGTCCATCACCAACTCCTGGAACTTGCTCAAACTCATGTCCATTAAGTTGGTGATGCCATCCAACCATCTCATCGTCTGTTGTCTCCTTCTCCTGCCTTCAATCATTTCCAGCATCAGGGTCTTTCAAATGAGTCAGTTTTTTGCATCAGGGGTCCAAAATATTGGAGTTTTAGCTTCAGTTTCAGTCCTTCCAATGCATACTCAGGACTGATTTCCTTTAGTTATTTGCCATGAAGTGATGGGACCAGATACCATGATCTTAGTTTTCTGAATGTTGAGTTTTAAACCAACTTTTTCACTGTCTTCTTTCACTTTCATGAAGAGGCTCTTTATTTCTTCTTTGCTTTCTGCCATAAGTGTGATGTCATCTGCATATCTGATATTGATATTTCCCCCTGCAATCTTGATTCCAGCTTGTGCTTCATCCAGTCTAGCATTTCTCATGATGTACTCTGCATATGAGTTATATGAGCAGGGTGACAATGTACAGCCTTGACGTACCCCTTTACTGATTTGGAACCAGTCTCAGATGGTAAAGCGTCTGCCTGCAATGCGAGAGAGCTGGGTTCGATCCCTGGGTTGGGAAGATCCTCTGTAGAAAGAAATGGCATCCCACTCCAGTATTCTTGCTCGGAAAATCTCATGGATGGAGCCTGGTAGGCTACAGTCCATGGGGTCGCAAAGAGTTGGACATGACTGAGTGACTTCACTTCACTTCACTTCTGCTGTTCCATGTCTAGTTCTAGTTGTTGCTTCTTGATCTGCATACAGATTTCTCAGGAGGCAGGTCAGGTGGTCTGGTATTCCCATCTCTTTCAGAATTTTCCACAGTTTATTGTGATCCACACAGTCAAAGGCTTTAGCATAGTCAATACAGCAGAAGTAGATGTTCCTCTGGAACTCTCTTGCTTTTTTAATGATCCAACAGATGTTGGCAATTTTATCTCTGGTTCCTCTGCCTTTTCTAAATCCAGCTTGAACATCTGGAAGTTCATGGTTCACATACTGTTGAAGCCTGGCTTGGAGAATTTTGAGCATTACTGTATTAGTGTGTGAGATGAGTGCAATTGTGCAGTAGTTTGAACATCCTTTGGTATTGGCTTTCTTTGGGATTGGAATGAAAACTGATTTTTTTCCAGTCCTGTGGCTGCTGTTAAATTTTCCAAATTTGCTGGCATATTGAGTGCAGCACTTTCACAGCATCATCTTTCAGGATTTGAAACAGCTCAACTGGAATTCCATCATCTCCACTAGCTTTGTTCATAGTGATGCTTTCTAAGGCCCACTTGACTTCACATTCCAGGATGTCTGGCTCTAGATGAGTGATCACACCATCGTGATTATCCAGGTCATGAAGATCTTTTTTGTACAGTTCTTCTGTGTATTCTTGACAACTCTTCTTAATATCTTCTGCTTCTGTTAGGTCCATACCATTTCTATCCTTTATTGAGTCCATCTTTGCATGAAATATTCCCTTGGTATCTCTAATTTTTTTGAAGAGATCTCTAGTCTTTCCCATTCTATTGTTTTCCTCTATTTCTTTGCACTGATCACTGAGGAAGGCTTTCTTATCTCTCCTTGCTATGCTTTGGAACTCTGCATTCAAATGGGTATATCTTTCCTTTTCTCTTAAAAAGTGTATTTATTTTAATTGGAAGCTAATGACTTTACAATATTGTAGTGGTTTTGCCATACATTGACATGGATCCACCGTGGGTGTACATGTGTTCCCCATCCTGAACCCCCCTCACACCTCCCTCCTCATCCCATCCCTCTAGGTCATCCCAGTGCACCAGCCCTGAGCACCCTGTCTCATGCATTGAACCTGGACTGGTGATCCTTTTCACATATGATAATATACATGTTTCAATGCCATGTATATTATCATATGGCATTGAAACATGTATATTTCCTTTTCTCCTTTACCTTTCATGTCTCTTCTTTTCATAGCTATTTGTAAGGCCTCCTTAGCCATTTTGCCTTTTTGCATTTCTTTTTCTTGGGATTGGTCTTGATCTCTGCCTCCTGTACAATATCATGAACCTTTGTCCATATTTCTTTAGGCACTTTGTGTAACAGACCTAACCCCTTGAATCTATTTGTCACTTCCACTGTATAATCGTGAGGGATTTTATTTAGGTCATACCTGAATGGTGTAGTGGTTTTTCCTAGTTTCTTCAGTTTAGGTCTGAATTTGACAATAAGGAATTCATGATCTGAGCTATAGTCAGCTCCCAGTCTTGTTTTCTGATTCTATAGAGCTTCTCCATCTTTGGCTTTTAAAAAATATAATCAATCTGATTTCGGTGTTGACCATCTAGTGATGTGCATGTGTAGAGTCTTCTCTTGTGTTGTTGGAAGAGGATGTATAGTCCATGGAATTCTCCAGGTCAGAATACTGTAGTAGGTAGCCTTTCCCTTCTCCAGGGGATCTTCCCAACCCAGGATTTAACCCAGGTTTCCCACACTGCAGGCAGATTCTTTACCAGCTGAGCCACAAAAGAAAACTTACAATCAGAATGGCCATTATCTAAAACTATGATTTTCCATTTCCTGTAGAGTTGAACATGACTGAATTTACTAATGCTTTGTACAATATATGTACAATTGTTAATGTATTTGTATATGAACAACAATAGAAAAATATATATGTTTTACTTTTGCTGCCTTTATATATCTTTAACTTTGTCTTAATTATGACAAATTGATTGGTAATTTGATTATGTCTTGGGGTTGGTCTGTTTGGGTTCATCTTGTTTGGGACCACCTGGGCTTTCTCTTCCTGAAAATCAGTTTCCTTCTTTAGACTTGGAAACTTTTCAGCCATATTTTCTTCAAATACATTTAGACCCCCTTCTCTCTATTTTCTCCTTCTGAAAACCCTATAATGCAAGTGTTCACATATTTAATGATATCTCAAAGATCTTATATGTTGCATTCATTTCCCCCCCATTTTTCTTTCTATCTGCTCTTCTGACTTGGTGATTTTCATTATCTTATTTTCCAGATCAGTTGTGTGTTCTTCTATGTCATTTAGTCTGCTATTAATTGTTTCTAGAGTGATTTTTTTTTAAATTTCAGATATTGAATTGCCTATTTTTGATTGGTTATTTGTTGTATTTTCCTGTTTCTTACTGAAGTGATCTATGCTTAGGTAAATTCTCTTCACTAATTCAGTTGGCATTTTATTATCAAAGTTTTGAATTCTTTATCTGGTAAATTGTTGTATTATTTATTTTTTCAGGGATTTTCTCTTTCTCTTTCCATTGATAGTAGATTCTCTGCCTTTTCAATTTACTTGACTTTCTGTTTCTGTATGACTTTAGGTAAAACAGTTACCTGTTGTGCCCTTAAAGGGGTTTTCTTATGTGGATGTGTCCCTGTGTGGACTGTATTTGCCCATGGCGTTTGGTGGGAGGGGTGCATTTGATGTGAATGCCAGTCATGCCTTTCTTCAGGGAGTGTTGGATTCTATCCTCTTAGTAGGGAATATGACTCATGAAGGAGGAGCTAGAGCCTATGCAAGATATGAGGTAGCACTTCCTCTCTGCTCAGTGGCTATCTGTGCCATGTCAAAGTTGAGATCTCCTAAGTTGCCAGAGTGTAAGCCTGGAAGGTTGGGCTTGAGCTGACTCTGAGCTTCACATCCTCCTCTGGGTTGTTTATTTTTTGATGCTCAGTTCAGTTCAGTTGCTCAGTCGTGTCCTACTTTGCGACCCCATGAAATGCAGCACGCCAGGACTCCCTGTCCATCACCAACCCCTGTAGTTCATTCAAACTCATGTCCATCGAGTCAGTGATGCCATCCAGCCATGTCATCCTCTGTCATCCCCTTGTCCTCTTGCCTCCAATCCCTCCAAGCATCAGAGTCTTTTCCAATGAGTCAACTCTTCACATGAGGTGGCTAAAGTTATGGAGTTTCAGCTTTAGCATCAGGCCTTCCAAAGAACACCCAGGACTGACCTCCTTTAGAATGGACTGGTTGGATCTCCTTGCAGTCCAAGGGACTCTCAAGAGTCTTCTCCAACACCACAGTTCAAAAGCGTTAATTCTTTGGTGCTCAGCTTTCTTCACAGTCCAACTCTCACAGCCATATATAACCATTGGAAAAACCATAGCCTTGACTAGACAGACCTTTGTTGGCAAAGTAATGTCTCTGCTTTTGAATATGTTATCTAGATTGGTCATAATTTTTCTTCCAAGGAGTAAGTGTCTTTTAATTTCATGGCTGCAATCACCATCTGCAGTGATTTTGGAACCCCCCAAAATAAAGTCTGACACTGTTTCCACTGTTTTCGCATCTATTTCCCATGAAGTAATGGGACCAAATGCCATGATCTTCGTTTTCTGAATGTTGAGCTTTAAGCCAAATTTTTCACTCCCCTCTTTCACTTTCATCAAGAGGCGCTGAAGTTCTTCTTCACCTTCTGCCATAAGGGTGGTGTCATCTGAGTATCTGAGATTATTGATATTTCTCCCAACAATCTTGATTCCAGCTTGTGCTTCTTCCAGCCCAGCGTTTCTCATGATGTACTCTGCATATAAGTTAAATAAGCAGGGTGACAATATACAGCCTTGACCTACTCCTTTTCTTATTTGGAACCAGTCTGTTGTTCCATGTCCAGTTCTCACTGTTGCTTCCTGACCTGCTGATAGATTTCTCAAGAGGCAGGTCAGATGGTCTGGTATTCCCATCTCTTGAAGAATTTTCTATAGTTTATTGTGATCCACACAGTCAAAGGTTTTGGCATAGTCAATAAAGCAGAAATAGATATTTTTCTGAAACTCTCTTCCTTTTTCATGATCCAGCAGATGTTGGCAATTTGATCTCTGGTTCCTCTGCCTTTTCTAAAACCAGCTTGAACATCTGGAAGTTCACGGTTCACATACTCTTGAAGCCTGGCTTGGAGAATTTTGAGCATTACTTTATTAGCATGTGAGGTGAGTGCAATTGTGCAGTAGTTTGAGCATTCTTTGGCATTGCCTTTCTTTGATATTTGAATAAAAACTGACCTTTTCCAGTCTTGTGGCCACTGCCGAGTTTTCCAAATTTGCTAGCATATTGAGTGCAGCACTTTCACAGCATCATCTTTCAGGATTTGAAATAGCTTAACTGGAATTCCATCACCTTTTGATATTAAGTTGTATGAATTATTGGTACATTTTTAATATTAACCCCTTATTGACTATATTGTTTTAAATATCTTTTCCCATTTAGTAGGTTGCTTTTTTTTTTTTTTATGGTTTCCTTTGCTGTGCAAAAGTTTCTTAGTTTGATGTAGTTCAATTAATTATTTTGCTTTTGTTTCAGTTGGCTGAGTAGACATATCCAAAAGAAATATTGCTAAGGTCAACGTCAAAAAGTTTACCCCCCATGTTTTCAAGGAGTTCTATAGTGTCAGGTATACATTTATGTCTTTAGTCCATTTTGAGTTTATTTTGTTTATGTGATGTGAGAAAGTAGTCCAGTTTGATTCTTTTGCATGTAGCTATTTAATTTTCCCAATTTTTGAAAGACTGTCTTTTCTGCATTGACTATTCTAGGCTCTTATGTCATAGATTAATTGACCATATAAAGTGGGATTTTTTTTTTCTTGGCTCTCTATGCAGTTCTGTTGTTCTGTGTACCTGTATTTTTTCTTTTTGACAGTGCCATACTGTTCTGATTGCTGTAACTATGTAGTATGTAGTATAATTGGAGAACAGGGAGCATTATACCTCCATTTCTGTTCCTCTTCCTCAAGATTGTTTTGACCATTCGATGTCTTTTGTTTTTTCATACAAATTTTATTTTATTATTTTTTTCTTCCTACACAAATTTTTTTTTTTTTAGAGTTTCCATTTTACTTTATTTTACTTTACAGTACTCTATTGGTTTTGGCATACACTGACATGAACCTGCCATGTTAATCCTTTTACTTTGCAGACAGAGTTTGTTACTAATGTTGGTAAGAGACTCAGTAAAGACGTCTCAGCCACTGAAGTTTGTAACAGTCGATTCTCACAACCACCCAGGGAGTTGGCAGAGCAGATACTCAAATCTCCTCTTACAGGCACTTTGGGGAATTAAATGATTAGCCAAAAGTCTCACCCAGGAGATGCAAAGACAGATTTCAATCTTTGTTATTTGGCCTTAAGTTCCATTGTTCTTCCTAGAGTCATGGATTTTTAAGTCAAGAAACATTAATCTCTTTCACCCTTGGCAATAATTCTATATCACTAGAGTTGTCATATATCCATTGCCATCTGTTATTGTGCCTTGTTCTTCTTGCTTATATAATAGTCACGATAATATCAATATTTAGATTAAATAGAAAGAAAGAAAAATGTACCACTTTGCATTTGTGCAAGGAGGAAGTTCAGAGGGTCTGCAGGCAATGCATGTCTTCTGAAGTCAGTAGCTAGAACTTTGCATATTTTTCTCTTGTTTTGACTAATGCCTACTGGTTTCTCCACTTCAGGTTTCCTCAGAATATTCCAAAACACTGACAACTAATAACGGAATAGGTGGCCCTGCTTGTTGGAAGTGCTGGGAAAGCTGGCCTGCTGTTTAGTAATTACCAGTAGCAGCTGGCACAGACTTGGGAAACAGTCATTAGGAAGCAACCATGCTTGAATCCAGAAAGATCCGCTCAGTCATGATCCCACTTGCAACGATTCTTGAACTAAAAGCCACACAGCCTTAATGCTAGCAGATGCCAG
>SJYX01013512.1:16503-27974 GCA_006410675.1 Oreotragus oreotragus | reverse complement strand
AGGGATTGGGGGCAGGAGGAGAAGGGGATGACCGAGAATGAGATGGCTGGATGGCATCACTGACTCGATGGATGTGAGTCTGAGAGAACTCCGGGAGATGGTGATGAACAGGGAGGCCTGGCGTGCTGCGATTCATGAGGGTTGCAAAGAGTCAGACACGACTGAGCGACTGAACTGAACTGAACTGAATGTAACAACGGATAGTCAGGACTGACCAAGACTGATTCTGTCTAATGCCAAATGTCCCACATGTGGTTTTAGCTGAGTTTACAGCATGGTTTCACAGATCCCTGCGTAGGAAGACACACCTCTGCTTCTTGGCTCTCCTCCATTATTTTTCCAGTGGATTGGTGGCTTCATGCAGGAAGGATCAAAATCTTATAAACTCCAACATATCTTCTTAACCTATCAATCTGATGTCACTCTGAACTCTGGCATATGAGATAAATTTTCCAGACTTTGTTCTTCACAGATCCATGGTCTTTCAGAAGCAACTGCAAATTGATTTTTATCGTGATTTGCTCTAGCATTTTCCCAGGCATACCAATTAAGCTGACTCAGGGCCAGAGACATTCATTGCTGGCCTCAGGAAAGATACACTGTTGGCACTCATCCACCTTTCAGGCATTTCCCCACCCCCTCTATCTGTCCTAATCACTAGAAATAAATTGCACTGTAAAGCCCTGCTAACCAGACTTAACAAATAACCATCTGAAGAGCTTGCACTAAGCAGCTAAGCCTATCAACTCTCCTTTCAACTAAGTAAGCAAAGGTCTCATTAAGCAATATAACCTTGACTATTATAGGTTAGAAACTTTCAGAAATCCCTGAGATGATTGCTATTTATCTCAGATGTTTCAGAAAAGAAAATTTGCCAGTCTCTCAAATCACCTTTAATACTTAAGCTACAATAATTTTTACTTACTGGAGCAAGTTATCTTTTGTATAACTCTCAATTTTAAGTTCAGTTCAGTTCAGTTCATTCACTCAGTTGTGTTCGACCCTTTGTGACCCCATGAATCGCAGCATGCCAGGCTTCCCTGTCCATCACCAACTCTCGGAGTTCACTCAAACTCACGTCCATTGAGTCAGTGATGCCATCCAGTCATCTCATCCTCTGTTTTCCCCTTCTCCTCCTGCCCCTAATCCTTCCCAGCATCAGGGTCTTTTCCAATGAGTCAACTCTTAGCATGAGGTAGCCGAAGTATTGGAGTTTCAGCTTTAGCATCAGTCCTTCCAACGAACACCCAGGACTGATCTCCTTTAGGATGGATGGGTTGGACCTCCTTGCAGTCCAAGGGACTCTCAAGAGTCTTCTCCAGCACCACAGTTTGAAAGCATTGATTCTTCGGTGCTCAGCTTTCTTCACAGTCCAACTCTCACACCCATACATGACCACTGGAAAAACCATAGCCTTGACTAGATGGACCTTTGTTGGCAAAGTAATGTCTCTGCTTTTCAATATGCTATCTAGGTTGGTCATAACTTTCCTTCCAAGGAGTAAGTGTCTTTTAATTTCATGGCTGCAGTCACCATCTGCAGTGATTTTGGAGCCCCCCAAAATGAACTCTAACACTGTTTCCACTGTTTCCCCTTCTATTTGCCATGAAGTGATGGGACCAGATGCCATGATCTTTGTTTTCTGAATGTTGAGCTTTAAGCCAACTTGTTCACTCTCCTCTTTCACTTTCATCAAGAGGCTTTCAATTTTACCCAGAGATAATTCCTAAATGAACTCTATATTAATAACTTAATACAATTTAAATAAAATTATATTATCTGATGTTTGGAAAATTCATATTTATATAGGGCTTCCTTTCCTTTCCCCTGAATTGGCAAAACTCACTGCAGTGCTTCCTCTCAGTATTTATTCAATAAGTATCTTCCGATTTGTAGGTGACAAGGGAAGAAGTATGAAATAATGAACACATAGATGAATAGACAGGTGTCAGGAATTCTAAAAGCATTTTACTTGTGTAATTTTTCCTTAATTGAAGAATAGTTGACATACAATGTTATATAAATTTCAGTTGTATAATAGGTGATTTGGTAATTACATACACTACAGTTGGGCTTCCCTGATAGCTCAGATGGTAAAGAATCTGCCTGCAATGCAGGAGACTGGGGTTCAGTCCCTGGGTGGGGGGCATCCCCTGAAAAAAGGATTGGCTACCCGCTCTAATATTCTTGCCTGGAGTATTCCATGGATAGAGGAGCTTGGTGGGCTACAGTCCACAGGGTTGCAAAGAGTTGGACAAGACTGAACAACTATCACTTTTACTTTCTCACTTTCACATTACAAATTGATCACCAGGACAAATATAATAACCATCTGTCACATGCGAAGTTATTACAGTATTGTTGACTATATTCTCTATACTGTCGATTATATCCTCATACACTTATTTTATAACTGGAAGCTTATTCTTTTGATCTTATCTGTTTGGCTTAACCCACTTCCATGTTCCCCTCTGGTGACCACCAGTTTATTTTTTGTATCTATGAATCAATTTATCTTTTATTTGTGCTTGTTTTGATTTTTAGATTCCACATGTAGGTAAAATTATGTGACATTTATCTTTCTGTCTGGCTTTCTTCACTTAACATATTACACTTCAGATCCATTGATGTTGTAAATGGCAATATTTCATTCTTTTTTAATGCTTAAGTAATATTTTATTTTATACATGTACCAAATCTTCTTTATCCATTAATCTATTGATAAATATTTAAGTTGCTTCCATTTCTTGCATATTGTAAATAAGACTGCGATAAACATAGGAGTTTATGTGTTTTTGAATTAATGATTTTAGTTTTATTCAGCTAAAAACACAAGAGTGGAATTGCTGGATTATATGATAATTTTATTTATTTTTGGGAGGATTGCCATACTGTTTTCCATAGTAGCTGCACCAATTTGCATTCCCACTAACAGGGTATAAGTGTTTCCTTTTCTCCACATCTTTGTTAACACTTTTTATTTGTGGTCTTCTTTTATTACAGCTATTCTGAGAGATGTGAGGTGACATTTCATTGTTGTCTTTTTATTTTCCCAGTGGTTAGTGATGTTGAACATCTTTTTGTGTGCCTGTTGGCCATGAGTATTTTTTCAGAAAATGTTTATTCAATTTCTCTATTTTTACATCAAAATTCTTTAAAGTCTTTTTATAGTAAGTTGTGTGAATTCTTTATATATTTTGGATATTAACCACTTATCTTTTAGAATATCCAGGGTCCATGTAGTCAAAGCTTTGGTTTTTCCAATAATCATGTATGAATATATAAAGAAAGCTGAGCACTGAAGAATTGATGCTTTCGAAATGTGGTGTTGAAGAAGACTCTTGAGAGTCTCTTGGACTGAAAGGAGATACAACCAGTCCATCCTAAAGGAAATCAGTCCTGAATATTCATTGGAAAGACTGATGTTGAAGCTGAAACTCCAAGACTTTGGCTACCTGATGTGAAGAACTGACTTGTTTGAAAAGACCCTGATGCTGGGAAAGATTGAAGGTGGGAAGAAAAGGGGATGACAGAGGATGAGATGATTGGATGGCTTCACTCATGATGGACATGAGTTTGAGTAAGCTATGGGAACTGGTGATGGACTGGGAAGCCTGGTGTGCTACAGTCCATGGGGTTGCAAAGAGTTGGACACGACTAAGCGACTGAACTGAGCCACTTATCAGATATATTATTTGCAAATATCTTCAAGTCCATCCTAAAGGAAATCAGTCCTGAATATTCATTGGAAAGACTGATGTTGAAGCTGAAACTCCAAGACTTTGGCTACCTGATGTGAAGAACTGACTTGTTTGAAAAGACCCTGATGCTGGGAAAGATTGAAGGTGGGAAGAAAAGGGGATGACAGAGGATGAGATGATTGGATGGCTTCACTCATGATGGACATGAGTTTGAGTAAGCTATGGGAACTGGTGATGGACTGGGAAGCCTGGTGTGCTACAGTCCATGGGGTTGCAAAGAGTTGGACACGACTAAGCGACTGAACTGAGCCACTTATCAGATATATTATTTGCAAATATCTTCATTCCCACTTAGTAGGTCACCTGTTTGTTTTGTTGATAGTTTCCTTTGTTGAGAAAAAAAATTTTGATTTGGTGTCATCTTATTTGCTACCTTGCTTGAGGAAGAAAGTATAACAAAATGTAGCTATGATTGAAATAAAAGAGTATATTTTCTATACTAAAATTGTTATGGCTTCAGGTCTTATATCCACATCTTTAACCCATTTAGAGTCTGCTTTTGTATATGGTGTAAGAAAAGTGGTCTGGTTTAATTCTTTTGCATGTAGCTGTCCAGTTTTCCCAACTCCATTTATTGAAGAGACTGTCTTTTCCTCACTATATGTTCTTGGTTCCTTTGTTGTAAATTAAGTGACCACATGAGTTTATCTCTGGATTCTCTGTTCTGCTCCTTTGGTCAATGTTTTTGTGTCAGTACTGTATAGTTCTGAGTACTATAGCTCAGTAGTGTTCTTTTAAGTCAGAGAGCATGATGTATTACCTCAAGCTTGTTCTTCTTTCTCAAGATTGCTTTGGCTATTTGGGGTCTTTTGTTTTTCCATACAAATATTAAAATGATTTGTTCTAGTTCTGTGAAAACATTATTGACATTTTAATATGGATTGCATTGAATCTGGAGATTGCCTTGGTTAGCACGTTCATTTTAACAAATTCTTCAAATTCATAAACATGATATATCTTCATTTTTTGGATCATCTTCAATGTATTTCATCAATGATGCACAATTTTCAGTGTATGAATCTTTTACCTCCTAGTTTAAATTTATTCATGAGTATTTTATTCTTTTAATGCAATTGTAAATAAGATTGTTGGTTTCTCTTTCTGAGTTATGTGTGTAGAAATACATTAGATTTCTGGTATACTGATTTTGTACCTTGTGACTTTAATAAATTTATTGATAGTTCTAATAGGTTTTGATGGTCTTTAGGGTTTTCTATGAATAGTATCATGTCATCTACAAAAAGTGACGGTTTTACTCTTTTGTTTCTGATTTAGATGCCTTTATCTCTCTCTCTCTCTCTCTTTTCTTTTTAACTGAAATCAGACTGATTATGTTCTTTGCAGCCAAAAATGTGTGGAGAAGCTCTATACAGCCAGCAAAAACAAGACCTGGAGCTGGCTATGGCTCAGTTCATGAGTTCCTTATTGCAAAATTCAGGCTTAGATTGAAGAAGGTAGGGGAAACACTAAATCACACAGTTCAGTTCAGTTCAGTTGCTCAGTCGTGTTTGACTCTTTGTGACCCCATGAATTGCAGCACGCCAGGCCTCCCTGTCCATCACCATCTCCTGGAATTCACTCAACTCACATCCATTGAGTCGGTGATGCCATCCAGCCATCTCATCTTCTGTCGTCCCCTTTTCCTCCTGCCTCCAATCCTTCCCAGCATCAGAGTCTTTTCCAGTGAGTCAACTCTTCACATGAGGTGGCCAAAGTACTGGACTTTCAGCTTTAGCATCATTCCTTCCAAAGAACACCCAGGACCGATCTCCTTTAGAATGGACTGGTTGGGTGTCCTTGCAGTCCAAGGGACTCTCAAGAGTCTTCTCCAACACCACAGTTCAAAAGCATCAGTTCTTTGGAGCTCAGCTTTCTTCAGGTATGACCTAAATCATATCCCTTAAGATTATATAGGTGATGAATAAACTCAAGGGATTTAAACTGGTTGACCAAGTGCCTGAAGAACTATTGACTTAGGTTCTTAATATTGTATGGGAGGCAGTAACAAAAACCATTCAACGAAAAAGACACCAAGAAGGCAAAGTGGTTGTCTGAGGAGGCTTTACAAATAGCTGAGGAAAGAAGAGAAGCAAAAGACAAAGGAGAAAGGGAAAGAAATACCCAATTGAATGCAGAGTTCAAGAGAATAGCAAGGAAAAAAAAAGGCCTTTATAATTTTTCTTGAGAGAATAAGATAATGGTATATAATTAGGATGTTTTCGAAACTACAGATAAGTGCAAATTTATACATACAATACAGATGTTCTTTTTTTTACAATTAATTAATTAATTTTAATTGGAGGCTAATTACTTTACAATTTTTTGGTGGTTTTTGATATACATTGACATAAATCAGCCATGGGTGTACATATATCCAACCATCCTGAAGCCTCCTCCCACTACCCTCCCCACCCCACCCCCCTGGGTTGTCCTAGAGCACTGGCTTTTAGTGCCCTGCTTCATTCATCAAACTTGCACTGATCACCTATTTTTTATTTATTTATTTATTTATTTTTTTACACGAACTCCCAAACATGAACCCCCCTCCCACCTCCCACCCCACATCTTCCCTCCAGATCATCCCCATACACCAGCCCCAAGCATCCTGCATCCTGCATTGAACATAGACTGGCAATTCATTTCTTACATGATAGTATACATATTTCAATGCTATTCTCCCAAATCATCCCTCCCTCTCCCTCTCCCTCTCCTTCTCCCTCAGAGTCCATAAGTCCGCTCTACACATCTGTATCTCTTTTGCTGTCTTGCATACAGGGTCCTCATTACCATCTTTCTAAATTCCATATATATGTGTTAGTATACTGTATTGGTGTTTTTCTTTCTGGCTTACTTCACTCTGTATAATTGGTTCCAGTTTCATCCATCTTATTAGAACTGATTCAAATGTATTCTTTTTAATGGCTGAGTAATACTCCATTGTGTATATATACCACAGCTTTCTTATCCATTCATCCGCTGATGGACATCTAGGTTGTTTCCATGTCCTGGCTATTATAAACAGTGCTGCAATGAACATTGGGGTACATGTGTCTCTTTCTATTCTGGTTTCCTCGGTGTGTATGCCCAGCAGTGGGATTGCTGGGTCATAAGGCAGTTCTATTTGCAATTTCTTAAGGAATCTCCACACTGTTCTCCATAGTGGCTGTACTAGTTTGCATTCCCACCAACAGTGTAAAAGGGTTCCCTTTTCTCCACACCCTCTCCAGCATTTATTGCTTGCAGACTTTTGGATCGCAGCCATTCTGACTGGTGTGAAGTGGTATCTCATTGTGGTCTTGATTTGCATTTCTCTGATAATGAGTGACGTTGAGCATCTTTTCATGTGTTTGTTAGCCATCCGTATGTCTTCTTTGGAGAAATGTCTATTTAGTTCTTTGGCCCATTTTTTGATTGGGTCGTTTATTTTTCTGGAATTGAGCTGTATAAGTTGCTTGTATATTTTTGAGATTAGTTGTTTGTCAGTTGCTTCATTTGCTATTATTTTCTCCCATTCAGAGGGTTGTCTTTTCACCTTGCTTATAGTTTCCTTTGTTGTGCAGAAGCTTTTAATTTTAATTAGATCCCATTTGTTTATATTTGCTTTTATTTCCAGTATTCTGGGAGGCGGATCATTGAGGATCCTGCTGTGATTTATGTCGGAGAGTGTTTTGCCTATGTTCTCCTCTAGGAGTTTTATAGTTTCTGGTCTTACATTTAGATCTTTAATCCATTTTGAGTTTATTTTTGTGTGTGGTGTTAGAAAGTGATCTAGTTTCATTCTTTTACAAGTGGTTGACCAGTTTTCCCAGCACCACTTGTTAAAGAGATTGTCTTTACTCCATTGTATATTCTTGCCTCCTTTGTCAAAGATAAGGTGTCCATATGTGTGTGGATTTATCTCTGGGCTTTCTATTTTGTTCCATTGATCTATATTTCTGTCTTTGTGCCAGTACCACACTGTCTTGATGACTGTGGCTTTGTAGTAGAGCCTGAAGTCAGGTAAGTTGATTCCTCCAGTTCCATTCTTCTTTCTCAAAATTGCTTTGGCTATTCGAGGTTTTTTGTATTTCCATACAAATCTTGAAATTATTTGTTCTAGTTCTGTGAAAAATACCGCTGGTAGCTTGATAGGGATTGCATTGAATCTGTAGATTGCTTTGGGTAATATATTCATTTTCACTATATTGATTCTTCCAATCCATGAACATGGTATATTTCTCCATCTATTAGTGTCCTCTTTGATTTCTTTCATCAGTGTTTTATAGTTTTCTATATATAAGTCTTTAGTTTCTTTAGGTAGATATATTCCTAAGTATTTTATTCTTTTCGTTGCAATGGTGAATGGAATTGTTTCCTTAATTTCGTTTTCTACTTTCTCATTGTTAGTGTATAAGAATGCAAGGGATTTCTGTGTGTTGA
This sequence comes from Oreotragus oreotragus, assembly GCA_006410675.1. Classification (NCBI taxonomy): domain Eukaryota; kingdom Metazoa; phylum Chordata; class Mammalia; order Artiodactyla; family Bovidae; genus Oreotragus; species Oreotragus oreotragus. The sequence goes on along the minus strand of SJYX01013512.1, from coordinate 19,794 downwards.
TTTTATATCCTGCAACTTTACTATATTCATTGATTAGCTCTAGTAATTTTCTGGTGGAGTCTTTAGGGTTTTCTATGTAGAGGATCATGTCATCTGCAAACAGTGAGAGTTTTACTTCTTCTACCTATTTTGTATATTGCAAATACATCCTTCAATGCTATTCTCTCAAATCATCGCACTCTCACATTCTCCCACATAGTCCAAAACTCTCTTCTTTACATCTGTGTCTCTTGTGCTATCTTGGATATAGGATCATCATTACTGTCTTTCTAAATTCCATATATACATATTAATATACTGTATTTGTGTTTCTGTTTTGGACTTCATTCTGTATAATAGGCTCCAGTTTCATCCACCTCATTAGAAGTGACTCAAATGTGTTCATTTTTATACCTGTGTAATATTCTATTGTGTATATGTAGCACAACTTCCTTATTCATTCATCTGCCAATTGACCTCTAGGTTGCTTACATGTTCTAGCTATTGTAAACAGTACTGCAATGAACATTGGGGTACATGTGTCTCTTTCAATTCTGGTTTCCTTGATGTGTATGCCTAGCAGTGGGATTGCTGGGTCACATGGCAGTTTTAGTTTCAGGTTTTTAAGGTATCTCCACACTGTTTTCCATAGTGGCTGAACTAGTTCGCATACCCACCAACAGTGTAACAGGGTTGCCCTTTCTCCACACCCTCTCCAGCATTTATTGTTTGTAGACTTTTTGATAGCAGTGACTCTGACTCGTGTGACATGGTACTTCATTGTAGTTTTGTTTTAGATTCCTCTGATAATGAGTGATGTTGAGCATCTTTTCATATATTTGTTAGCCATCTGTATGTCTTCTTTAGAGAAATGTCTATTTATTTCTTTGGCCTACTTTTTGACTGGGTCGTCTATTTTTCTGGTATGAGCTGCTTGTATATTTTGGAGATTAATTCTTTGTTAATTATTTCATTTGCTATTACTTTCTCCCATTATGAAGGCTGTATTTTCACCTCGTTCATAGTTTCCTTCATTGTGCAAAAGTTTTTACATTTAATTAGGTCCCATTTGTTTATTTTTGCTTTATTTCCATTACTCTGGGAGATGGGTCATAGAGGATCTTGCTATGATTTATGTCAGAGAAAGTGTTCTGCCTATATTTTCCTCTAAGAATTTATAGTTTTTTGGTCTTACATTTAGATCTTTAATCCATTTTGTGGTTTTTTTTGCATATTGTGTTAGAAAGTATTCTAGTTTCATTCTTTTATATGTGGTTGAGTAGTTTTTTCAGCACCACTTGTTAAAGAGATTGTCTTTTTTCCATTGTATATTCTTGTCTCCTTTGTCAAAGATAAGGTGTCTTAGGTGTATGGATTTATCTCTGGGCTTTCTATTTTGTTCCATTGATCTATATTTCTGTCTTTGTGCCAGTACCATACTGTCTTGATGACTGTAGCTTTGTAGTATAGTCTGAAGTCAGGAAGGTTGATTTTTTTCGTTTCTCTTCTTTTTTTCTCAAGATTGCTTTGGCTATTCGAATTTTTGTGTGTTTCCATACAAATTGTGAAGTTATTTGTTCTAGATCTGTGAAAAATATCATTGGTAGCCTGATAGGGATTTCATCGAATCTATAGATTGCTTTGGGTAGTATATTAATTTTCACTATACTGATTCTTCCAATCCATGAACATGGTATAATTCTCCATCTATTTGTGTCATTTTTGATTTCTTTCATCATTGTTTGGTAGTTTTCTATATATAGGTCTTTTGTTTCTTTAGGTAAATTTATTCTTAAGTATTTTATTCATTTCTCTGCAATGGTGAATAGAATTGTTTCCTTAATTTCTCTTTCTGTTTTTTATTGTTAGTGTATAGGAATGCAAAGGATTTCTGTGTATTAGCTTTGTATCGTGCAACTTTATTGTATTCATTGATTAGCTCTAGTAATTTTCTGGTGGTGTCTCTAAGGTTTTCTATGTAGAGGATCATGTCATCTTCAAGCAGTGAGAGCTTTAATTTCTTTTCCAAACTGGATTCCTTTTATTTCTTTTCTTCTCTGAGTATTGTGGCTAGGACTTCCAAAACTATGTTGAATAGTAGTGGTGAGAGTGGGAACCCTTGTCTTGTTCCTGATTTTAGAAGAAATGCTTTCAGTTTTTTGCCATTGAGGATAATGTTTTCTGTGCATTAGTTGTATATGGCTTCTATTATGCTGAGGTATGTTCCTTCTATATCTGCTTTCTGGAAAGTTTTTAATCATAAATGGTGTTGTATTTTGTCAAAGGCATTCTCTGCATCTATTGAGATAATCATAGATAATCATATGCTTTTTATCTTACAATTTCTTAATATGTTGTATCACATTCATTGACTTGTGAATATTGAAGAATCCTTGCATCCCTGGAATAAAGCCCACTTGGTCATGACATATGATCTTTTTAATATGTTGTTGGATTCTGTTTGCTAGATTTTTTGTTGAGAAATTTTGAACCTATGTTCATCAGTGATATTAGCCTGTAGTAGTCTTTTTCAGTGGCATCTTTGTCTGGATTTTGTATCAGGATGATGGTGGCCTCATAGAATGAGCTTGGGAATTTATCTTTCTCTGCAATTTTCTTGAAGAGTTTGAATAGTATATGTAACAGATTGGTTCCAAATAGTAAAAGGAGTACATCAAGGCTGTATATTGTCACCTTACTTATTTAACTTATATGTAGAGTGCATCATGAGAAATGCTAGACTGGATGAAGCACAAGCTGGAATCAAGATTGCCGGGAGAAATATCAATAACCTCAGATATGCAGATGACACCACCCTTATGGCAGAAAGTGAAGAAGAACTAAAGAGAATCTTGATGAAAGTGAAAGAGGAGAGTGAAAAATTTGGCTTAAAGCTCAACATTCAGAAAATGAAGATTATGGCATCTGGTCCCATCACTTCATGGCAAATAGGGGAAACAGTGGAAATAGTGGCTGACTTTATTTTTCTGGGCTCCAAAATCACTGCAGATGGTGATTGCAGCCATGAAATTAAAAGATGCTTACTCCTTGGAAGGAAAGTTATGACCAACCTAGATAGCATATTCAAAAGCAAAGACATTACTTTGCCAACAAAGGTCCATCTTGTCAAGGCTGTGGTTTATCCAGTGGTCATGTATGGATGTGAGAGTTGGACTGTGAAGAAAACTGAGCACTGAGTAATTGAAGCTTTTGAACTGTGGTGTTGGAGAAGACTCTTGAGAGTCCCTTGGATTGCAAGGAGATCCAACCAGTCCATTCTGAAGGAGATCAACCCTGGGATTTCTTTGGAAG
>SJYX01013510.1:0-10146 GCA_006410675.1 Oreotragus oreotragus | reverse complement strand
TTTTTTTTTTTTTTAATCAAAAAGAAAAGCTGTTGTTGTTTTTTGTTTGTTTGTTTGTTTTTTTACTTCACAGTACTCTATTGGTTTTGACATACATTGACATGAATCTGCCACGAGTGTACACGAACTCCCAAACATGAATGCAGAAATTAAAGTCACTGTCATATACTCAAAAGATTCCAGAGTGGTGGTCTCCATTCAATTCTTCTACCCAGGGTCTTAATAAAACTTATACAGCATGGCAAAAATCAGTGGACTGTTGTAAACCTAACAATGATATGGCCTTTACAGAAGCCATTCTGCTGCTCTGGTGTATTTACTGGTACAGAGCAGTACTGTCACAAGGATTTACTTTGTGCCAATTCCTTTCTTTGAAATTTATTTTAGAGTTAGCATTCCTTTATACAGTAAAGCCAACAGTACATTTTCACTGTATTGCCTCAGGACTATGATAATTCTCTCACTCATAATTTAAATATTACCTGTAGGAAACTTGGTCATAAAAATTTTTTTGAGAAAGTCCAAACTCCAGGTGACTTCTCTTTGCTTACATTCTCCCTGAATATATACCAAAGACCTCCCTTGACCTTTGACCAACTGAAAGAAGGGGAAAACAATTTTAGTCCAAATGTTAATTCATGATGAATGGATGCTCTGTTTTGGCAGTAATTGGAAATGAGTTGCTCCATATTACTCATATCAGGGTAATTCTGAAGCACTGAGGTGGAGGACAATTCTCCAAGGAGATAAAACGACATTTGCTAAACTTGGTGATCTGTTTTCTATTGAAGAAATGTGGCCTGGAACTCATAAGAACTAACTTGTGTGCAAAGATAAATTTGGACAGTTGGTCTATCACCTGATAAAAGCAAATCTGGAAGACTGATGTTGGGTAGGTCTGACAGATACATAGGTGGATTTATGTTAGTGAAAACAAAGTAAATGAAACTGTTTCATGTAAAGTTGAAGGGAAAGCAACTTGAACCACAGAGGAGATATTTAACCACTGCATAAAAAAGATACTTGCTGGGGAATTAAACAGCTTCTCTCCTGTACCACCTGAGTAATTTTGACAGTGAGTCCATAGACAGGGTGGACAGTGTGACAAGAAGGATTATGCAGTTTGAAAATGAAATCATTCTCACCAAGTCATCTAGCTGTTGGTACCCATGAACGCACAACCTGCCAGCAGAAAAGAAAGGTGTTGAGCCCTTGATATGTCGAAGGGACCACTGCTTGCTACATGAAGATTCGTCAATTGTATTAGATGTTTTGTATTTTGAAGGGTCATTTTTGCCAGAATTAATGCATATTCCCAACAGAAGTATGCCTTCTCTGATATCTCTATAGCATAATTGTCTAAGTGCTTACAGAAAACATTGATCTGTGAACATTATATAAGAACAACATTAATTCAGACCAAAGGGCATATTTTATACAAAATAGTTCATGCAGTGGGCTTAGAAATTACTAATCATTCCATACACCTTATCAGTGAGAAACAACCAGACTGACAGAAGACTCTCAGGCACATGTAAGTTTTAGGGCAAACCTCTTAGATAGATCGGTGCTGCCTTCCAGGAAACAGAGCATGCATTGAATCATTTGTCAAAATATAGTAGCATGTTCCAGCAGCTATATTAAATGGATCATTGAGCTGACAGATTTAAGCGGGACAACACATGTGTTCATAATACCCACTGAGTCCCTTGAACTTTTGTTTTTCTTCCCTGCAGCTTTAAGCCTGCTAGAAAAGATGTCCTTACTTTCAAGAAGAAAATACTTCTACCCAGGAACATATTAATAGCAATGCTGAATTGTAAGCTACAAATAACAATCACCTTCTTAGGGCTCCCCGTGCATTTTGAAGTACTGGCTAAGGGTAAAGGACTCTAAAATGGATAGTGATGTGATGAAGTAGTAGAGGCTATAACTTTTGTTAATTTTCTAAATTAACATTCTTTCTTAAGTGCTCTGAGAGATAGAGATTGTTCTTCACAGAAACTTGACTTAACATATACTTTCACAACTGGTAAAGAAGTGTTCCAAAAGGGGTGTCTCATTTTGCAGTAGAGAACCCAGCAGAAAGGTACCATGAGATCTGAATACCACAAGGAATGAACTATATCAGACATGCCTGTATTGTATCCTGTTTTCTAAACTGTACTTGTCTCCTTAGCTCTTGGAACTTACATGGAGACCAAGGATCTATCTGCCAGCACAGACATCCAAAGTCTTGGAACCCTGTAATTAATTTTGAACTCACATATAGCACTATTTTTTTTTTTTTCAGAGAAGGGTACTGAAATGCCATGTGGTGGTGATGGTTTCGTGGCTAAATCACGTCCGAATATTGAGACCCCATGGACTGTAGCCTGCCATGCTCCTCTGTCCATGGGATTTCTCAGGCAAAAAGAAGGGTTGTTATTTCTTTCTCCAGGGGAGCTTCCTGACCCAAGGATCAACCCCAAATCTCTTACCAATTGAGCCACCAGGAAAGCAAGCCCCTGAGATACCACAGCAGTATCTTGCCAAAGGGGTAAGACAACACTCCTCAAAAGTGTGAAGCTTATTCTTCGTAGGGCAAAATTTCACCAGTGAGTGACAGGTAGCAACACAGTATCAGAGAAGAATATATTCTCCATCCTATCCTTTAATGGATGAATCCAAAGCATAACTTCAATAGTCAGTAGAGACTGCCCAAGGCCACCTTACATGGTCAGGGGCCAGTCATTGCTCTTCCTAAAGTGACAGTCAAACTGAATAACATACCACTGGAGATTTATTTTCTTTCCTGGCCTCATAACGCTTCTCTTCTCTCTTACTCTGCCCTGGGATTGCACCTGGTTAAGTATTACTGCTAAGGTTTGTTCAGATTCTGTTTTCTAGAGAACATGAACTAAGATATAAGAAAATATTCTAGATGGGAACAATCCTATCTCAATGTACTTATATATTACATCATCATATTATATGCTTTAATACAAATTTACCAATAATAATAAATAATTTTTTAAAACTTACTTAAAATTGGTGGCTCAGATATTAAAAATGTGCCTGCAACATGGGAGACCTAGGTTCGATCCCTGGGTAGGGAAGATCCCCTGGAGAACGAAATGGCAACCCACTCCAGTACTCTTGCCTGGAGAATTCCATGGACAGGGCAGCCTGATGGATTACAGCTCATAGGGTTGCANATTGGTGGCTCAGATATTAAAAATGTGCCTGCAACATGGGAGACCTAGGTTCGATCCCTGGGTAGGGAAGATCCCCTGGAGAACGAAATGGCAACCCACTCCAGTACTCTTGCCTGGAGAATTCCATGGACAGGGCAGCCTGATGGATTACAGCTCATAGGGTTGCAGTGCATCAGACATGACAGAGTGGCTAACACTTTCACAATTTTAAATTAACTTGCTTTATTTAGACAAAAAATCTAGATAGCATATTAAAAAGTAGAGATATCACTTTGCCAACGAAAGTCCATATAGTCAAAGCTATGGTTTTTCCAACAGTCATGTATGAATGTGAGAGCTGAAATATAAAGAAGGCTGAGTGCTGAAGAATGGATGCTTTCAAACTGTGGTGCCAGAGAAGACCCTTGAGAGTACTTGGACATTAGGGAGATCAAACCGGTCAACCCCAAAGGAAATCAACCCTGAATCTTCACTGCAAGGACTGATGCTGAAGCTGAAGCTCCAATTCATTGGCCACTTGATATAAAGAGCCAACTCACTGGAAAAGTCCCTGACGCTGGGAAAAATTGAGGGCAAGAGGAAGTGGGGGTGACAGAGGACAAGATGACTGGATGGCATCACCGACTCAATGGACATGAGTTTGAGCAAGCTCTGGGAGATGGTGATGGACAGGGAAGCCTGTTGTGCTGCAGTCCACGGGGTCACAAAGACTCAGACACAGCTGAGTGATTGAAAAACAACAATAAAACTGAGAGGACAAGAGAAGACATAGTATAAAAGAGGTGCTGCTGCTGCTGCTAAGTCGCTTCAGTCGTGTCCGACTCTGTGCGACCCCAAAGACGGCAGCCCACGAGGCTCCCAAAGACGGCAGCCCACGAGGCTCCTCCGTCCCTGGGATTCTCCAGGCAAGAACACTGGAGTGGGTTGCCATTTCCTTCTCCAATGCAGGAAAGTGAAAAGTGAAAGTGAAGTTTCTCAGTCCTGTCTGACTCGTAGCGACCCCACGGACTGCAGCCTACCAGGCTCCTCTGCACATGGGGTTTTCCAGGCAAGAGTACTGGAGTGGGTTGCCATTGCCTTCTCCGATAAAAGAGGTAAAACCCAGTTTTTTATAGTATAGTATAAGAAATAATACCTAGTATTAAAAATCAAAGTGAATTGGTAAATAAACATGCTATTTATGAGTACGGAAGTTACTACCAGAAGAAAATTCTAAAATACTTGATAGTGATACCATGGAGAGGGGAGAAGTAGGGAAAAAGTCTTTTTTTGTTTGTAATCCATTTAGTGTTATTGACTTTTAAAAGTTTATTCATGTATTACTTTGCTTTTAATTAAAAATCAGAAATTGTTAGAACTGTTAAAAATTACATTTTGCTTTTTAACTAATCAATAGATTATTTAATAATCCTATAATTTAATAATAGCTCATCTTTATGATAAACTCATGTAGAATAAATACAAGTTTTGCTTAAACTGAATGTAAAGTTGCTCAGTTGTGTCAAACTCTTTAAAACTCTAAGGACTGTAGCCTTCTAGGTTCCGCTGTCCATGGAATTTTCCTGGCAAGAACACTGGATTGGTTTGCCATTTCCTTCTCAAGGGGATCTTCCCAATCCAGGGATCAAACCTGGGTCTCCCACACTGCAGGCAGACTCTCTACCATCTGAGCCACCAAGGAAGCATATTCAGTGATATCTATCTAAAAATAAGTGTGTGGCCTCTGGTTTTCCCTTGAATCCAATCTATGCTGAATAAAATATATTATGACTTACTCCTGGGGGCTGGGGGAGGACTGTATCTGCTTACAGTAAGTCACCCAGGTTGAATAAACAATCTCACCTTGGTTTAATTTATTTAAAAACTGCTTTATTGGCTTATACACACACACACACACACACACACACACACACACTGTGATGTATGCAAATAGATTCCAGATAGCCTCTGGTATTTGTGCCTTTCAAATAAGTAGCCATTCTAGCAATGACACACAGTTCACAAAGTACCATTTTCAGTCATTGAGAAGAAGTCCCTTTCACATAAATATATTTTCCAATACACACACACACACACACACACACACACACACTGTGATGTATGCAAATAGATTCCAGATAGCCTCTGGTATTTGTGCCTTTCAAATAAGTAGCCATTCTAGCAATGACACACAGTTCACAAAGTACCATTTTCAGTCATTGAGAAGAAGTCCCTTTCACATAAATATATTTTCCAAATTATACCACCTACATCTTGTACTAAATAAAATGAGTAAGAGTGTAATTCAATGTTCTTGACCTTTATGAGCGCTGCGAACTTTTGGAAAGAAATGCGTTCTACGTTATATTTAAAATTATCACCATTAATATTACTCAGAAACGGTGTGACTGACAGGGCCCGTTCCCAAGCTGTTTTTTCTTTCAGTCACAAATTCTTATTCTTGACCCAGAGGCAAAAATGTTATGCAAAGTCAGAGTGTTGAAAGGGGAACAGTACATCTTTCTGAATATAAAATCTCTCCCACTGTAACATCTCAGAAAGCTACAAGCTTCTCTCCTTGGAGGTGCCTCTGAAAGGGTGATAGGTTATTGCATTTATTTAAGGAAGGCAAGAGCAGGTACAAAAGTCTTTCTTGAATGTGTTATGAGACTTTCTGGGCAATTGTGACATGGGGTTTTATATTCAGGAGTGTGGTGTCTCATAACTGTAATATATTTGGTTGAAAATGTAAAGTTTTCAAACAGTATTGCTGGATTCAATCATTGTACATCCACATTTTATTTAAAAGTAATATCCTAAGATAATAGAACCTTAGTGTCTCAAGGTCATTGCTTACAGTCTGTTCTTTCCCAACCTGCCACGTCCTTTGGCATTGCCTTTCACTTTTTTTTTTTTTCAGATTTGCTCCCATAAACTTGACCTTTGATTTTTCTTTCTTTATTTTTTTTTATTATTTTTTACTTTATTTTACTATACAGTACTGTATTGGATTTGGCATACATTGACATGAATCTGCCACGGGTGTACATGAACTCCAATCATGAACCCCCCTCCCACCTTCCACCCCACATCATCCCTCCGGATCATCCCCATCCCCTCACCACTTCATGATGGAAATCTTCCATTCCTGTCTACAAGTATTCTATATAGAAGAAAAGAAAAAGACTTTGGCCTCATTAACATAAACATGACACAATCTCATTAATTCAGCTAAAATAGAGGGAAATTCCTAATAATATGAAATGCAGATACATTTAAAGGAAGAGTTTCAGTCATTCCCAAGGTGTCCAGCAATTAAAGCCAAAATACAAATACTGCCAAGTAAAAATCCTGCCAAACCCTATTTAAGGCACAAATAAAGATAATTTTAAATTATAATTGGTATGCAAATGATTGCTTCTAATTTAATCAAATAGAAATTGCTTCCTTAAGTAGAACATTTATTTCTCATATCTTGTTTATATTATTAATTTCCTTGCCAGATATTTTTTATTATTATTAGCACAAGAAAACTCTAGCTTAGTCCTTGTCTGAATCAGCATAGAATCATTTTAAGATTATTAATAATAAACAACTTAACACATTATTTTTACTTTTGAATTGTGAGCCCATATTTAGAGGTTTTTGTTGATTAAATGTATGTGTGCTTGTTTTAATCTTCATTTGTATATATTTGAAAGTTTTTTCTTATGAACTAAGCAAAACAGTATAACAAAAAGTTTATAAAACTTTTGTCCTATCAAACTGTAAAATCCAGAAATTAGATTTTGTTTGAAAGCTTTTTATTTTAGTGAAAATGTATACACCACTAGAAAGATAAGTAGATTCACTATTTCAAAAAGTTCCTAAGAAATTTTTGCTCTTTAAGTACTGTTGTTTGCTTTTGTTTATACTATAATATTATATGCACTGCTTAAGCAACTAATTTTTGTCTTTCTTATTAGAAAATATTAAATAATTATAAATACTTTTTATTAAAGCTTGATGTTATATCTTATGTTTTGTATTAATTCTTTTAAAAAATTATTTAAGATAGTATATATCATTATAGGATCTAAGGAAGAAGAAATATTCTCTGCCCCTTTACTCTCTGAATTTATTTTCTAAACATTTGCATGAACTATTATTCTGCCTATTATTATGTAATCAATTTTGTTCATTTAAGCAAATGTGAATTACTTTATAACATCAATATAAAACTTGATAATAATGAATTATGTGTAATTAAAATATGTCACTGAAGTTTTTGAGATTTGGATTTACTTCTACAATTGGTGATGTGAAAATTGTCCATAAACATATCCTTTAATACCCAAAATTATGAGTAATAATTCCAGACATAAAAATTATTGTATTATTGTGGCATTCATTTTTATATATTTTTCTCTAGAAAAGCTATCCATCTGAAGTGAAACATATAAAGGACACCACTTTTTGCATAGTCTTATTTAGATATTTGACAAATTCTTAAGTCATACAAACATATCTAATTTTGTGATTTTCATTTACTTAAAAACAAATGACTTCAGAAATTTTACCTTCTTTACATCCTTATTGATCATTTATATTGGAGCTTTAATTTATTTTAATTGGAGTATAGTTGCTTTACAGCGTTGTGTTAGTTTCTGCTGTACAGCAGTGTGAATCAGCTGTAAGTAGACATATATCCCATCCCTAATGGATCTGCCTCCTATCCACCCATCCCATTCATCTAGGTCACCACAGAGCACCAAGCTGAGCTTCCTGTGCTATACAGCAGGTTCCCACTAGCTATTTTACACATGGCACCTCACATACATCAATCTTAATCTCTCAATTCATCCCACTCCCTTCTCCCTCTGTGTCCATGTCTGTTTCCCATGTCTGCATCTCTGTTCTTGCCCTGCAAATAAATTCATCTGTATTACTTTTCTAGATTCTACATACATGTTAATATTACATTTTAATTTTTCTGATTTACTTCACTCTGTATGACAGACACTAAGTCCACACCCATCTCTACAAGTGATCAATTTCATTTCTTTTAATGGCTGAGTAAAATTACATTGCATATATGTATTATATCTTCTTTATCCATTCATCTGTTGATGGATATTTAGGTTGTGTCCATTCCCTGACTACTGTAAATAGTGCTGCAGTGAGCAATGGGGTGAATGTGTCTTTTTGAATTATGGTTTTCTCAGGGTATATGCTCAGTAGTGGAATTTCTGGGTTATATGGTATTTTTATTTTTATTATTTTAAGTAACTGCAAAACTGTCTTTCATCTTTTATGACTCTTCTCTCATTTATTTACTTTGTATATTACCCATTCATAAAGAATTATCTTTTCATGCTAACATACCTCTCTATACATTGTGCATATTTCCACACTTTTTATTTAAAAAGTTGACTTTTAACATAATGAATTTGATTTCTGCTCTTGATATTACATTTAAAAGCTTTGTCACGTCAAAGTTAAATGAGTAACATCACTTTTTTTTTAGTATGCATAGACCACTTTATATGTAAAGTTTGACCATCTGAAGTTATTTACAGCATATTATAAAAATAATTGAATTTCATCATTTTCTCTGATGCTCACTTGTGCAGTAAAATGGATACATTTACTGTACTTTGCATAAAACCTAAATTGTTTCAGAACACTTTTGGCTATGGATTATCTGTGTATTTTTGCTGCTGACTCATATTATTCTTGGTCGCTTTATAGTATACCTTAAATTTTTATTTGGATAAGGTAATCTCAGTTTTTTATGTCAATAATTTTCTTGGCCTATTGTGAAATACTGGGTTTTAGTGTTACTTAATGCTATTTTAAGTGGTAATTAATGTTTCACTTGGAATATAACTGAATGAATAAATCAATTATATAACTTGAAAAAAATTGTCTCCATTCTATCAAAAAAAAATAAAATTAATTCATCCCACCCAAAAACAGGAACCAAAATTTAATAAGCTTCCATCTCTAGCAACGTTAAATTGATCTAAAATTTGGTTTTGGTTTGGTTTCAGGATTTTCAGAATTATGCGTAGTGTTACAAAATGAGTTACAAAGATTCCTATCTGTTTATTCTTTGGAAAATTAATGTCATTATTTGAACTTAACAAACTGATTCTTATTTTCTGTTTTAGAAATTCATGTAGATATTATCTTTCCTTCAGTGAACTTTGTAAAATGCATACATGAGGTGTAAAATAAAATGAGATTTGAAAAATACATCCATCACTGCAGTTGACATCCTTAAGAAGAAAATACGTCCATATCTCCAGAAAATTTTCTAGTATTTTTGCAGTCAACACCTCAACTAACTCCAGACCTGTTCTTGACTTTCATATAGTGAAATAATTCAATAAATATTTTTGTGACCACGTGAAGTTGATACACATCTAGAAGACTATTCCATTGATGTTATATATATTACAATATTTTCATTTTATTTTAGAATGTATCCCATTTATAAATTTTCCAAAATGTGTACATTTATTCTCCTCCTGATAGACATTTGAGTTATTTACAGTTTGAATTGGGCTTCCCTGGTAGCTCAGCTGGTAAAGAATCCACCTGCAACCCAGGAGACCTCAGTTCAATTCCTGGGGCTGGGAAGACCCACTAGAGAAGGGATAGCCTACCCACTACAGTGTTCTTCGGCTTCCCTGGTGGTTCAGCTGGGAAAGAATCCGCCTGCAAAGTGGGAGACCTGTGTTCCATTTCTGGGTTTGGAAGATCCCCTGGAGATGTGAATGCTACTCACTCTAGTATTCTGACCTGGAGAATTCCATGGACTATACAGTCCATGAATTTGCATTTGCAAAAAACTGGACACAACTTGACGACTAGAACACCACCTTATGATGTTTTTGGAGATATGTATACTTGTATTGGCCTGGCGTGCTGTGATTCATGGGGTCACAGAGTTGGACATGACTGAGCAACTGAACTGAACTGAACT
>SJYX01013509.1:0-37391 GCA_006410675.1 Oreotragus oreotragus | reverse complement strand
GTTTAAATCCACACTGAAAGTAGAAGACCAAAATAATCCCTGTAAGATGAAGAGACATTCATTAAACTGAAAGATCCATTATTCTCTTAGCTGGCCAATCTTTATTTTAAAAAGTATTTCATTGGAGTTCCTTGCTGGTGCAGTGGATAAAAATTCCCCTGCCTCAAAACAACAATGAATCCACCTGCCAATGCAGGGGACATGGGTTCCATCCCTGCTCCAGGAAGATTCCACACACCTCAAAGTGATTAAGCCCCTGTGCCACAACTACTGAAGCCCACACACCTAGAGGCCGTGCTCGGCAATAAGAGAGGTCATCGCAATAAGCCCAAGCACCTCAACAAAGAGTAGCCACTTGCTGCAACTAGAGAAAGCCGTCACACAGCAATGAAGCCCCAGTGTAGCCAAGAATAAATTTAAAGAATTGTTTTCTATTGTGACATGCTGGATCTTTCATTGTGGTGCACAGGCTCCAGAGGCATGGGTTTCATAGTTGCAGCATGCAGGCTCTCCAGCTGAGGTATGCTGACTTAGTTGTCTCATGGCATGTGGGATCTTAGTTCCTCAAACATGCATTCTCTGCATTAGAAAGTGGACTCTCAACCACTGGACCACCAGGGAAGTCCCCCAATATTTCTCTAAAGGTCTATAGCAAGTCCCTGCCACAAATGATTTTAATTCCCTAGGAGAAAGCCTGGTAATAAGTTTTATTACGTGAATTTTAAAAAATTCTTATTATGAAACAAATAAATATTAGTTTTTTTATCAACAAATAAAACATAACAATTCTTTCAGCTTTACGAAGGGTGTATATTTAACTTTCATATACTTGTTATGAGGTTTCTCCTCAGGATAAATAATTATGCCATATAAAAGATTTAAGGCCTTTTCACATGTGTAGCAAACATGGGATATACACATCAAGACTCTAATTCCAAGAGGCAAAAACTCAAATCAAATTAACTGAAGCAAAAAAAGAGAAAATTTATTGGATCACAAAAATGAAAATGTCAAAGATGGTGTAGGTTTCAGACATGACTGGATCCAGATCAAACAACATCCTCATATTTCTGTCTATTATCTCCAATTTCTTTGTATTGATCTTGGGAAGGCTTTATGTGGTAACAGAAAGGCTACTGGTGAGTTTTTATCAAATCCATGACATTTGCAATTCCAGTGGGGGTGGGGAGGGCGCAGAAAGAAAAGATCTTTTCTCATTACCCATAACAGTACCTTCCTAGGGCTCCACTGGTCTAGACAGGGCCATTTGAAAACCCCCTCATTTCTAGTTAGGTTGAGGAAAATAATTGCTCACTGCTCTCCCTGATTAAATAATTTCATCAGAATGATAGGTACTGAGGATGAGTTAAGTCTCAAATGCAGCATACGACAGATCCAAAAGTAACAGGTGGCTACTATTCAGGTTATTTCAAATAAGGGATGCTTGTGAACTGGAGACTTTTCCATATTTACTACATTCATATTAGTAGAATTACTAACTGAAGAATGCATTGATATTTATTTAACAAGGACCAAGTGGTGACTACATGTTTTCTTATTACACATAATCAGAGAGTTTTTATATTATGAATTTTCTGATGTCGTCTAAGGGTTGAAGCACGACTAAAATTGTTCCCACATTCATTACAGTTATATGGTTTTTCTCCGGCATGAATTCTCTGGTGTAGCCTAAGGGATAAGACCTGATGGAAAGCCTTCCCACACTCATTACATTCGTAGGGTTTCTCTCCAGTATGAATTCTATGATGTTGATTAAGGTATGAGCCACAACTGAAGGCCTTCCCACATTTGTTACATTCATAGGGTTTCTCTCCTGCATGACTTCTTTTATGATGAATTAGAACTAAAGCATCACTGAAGGCTTTCCCACATTTATTGCATTCAAAAGGCCTCTCTCCAGTATGAATTCTATGATGTCGATTAAGCTGTGAGTCAGTCCTAAAAAACTTCCCACATTTGATGCACTCATAGGGCTTTTCACCGGTGTGAATTCTCTGATGTTGATTAAGGTGTGAGCGATAGCCAAAGGTCTTCCCACATTCGTTACACTTAAAGGGTTTCTCTCCTGTATGAATTCTCTGATGCAGAGTAAGGGCTATGCGTCTGCTGAAGGCTTTTCCACATTGATTACATTCATAGGGTTTCTCTCCAGTGTGAATTCTCTGATGTTGATTAAGGTGTGCGCTCTGTCTGAAGGCTTTGTTACATTCCTTACATTCATATGGTTTCTCTCCTGTGTGAATTCTCTGATGTTCAACAAGGAAGGCATAACGGCTAAAGGCCTTCCCGCATTCATTGCATGCAAAGGGTTTCTCTCCAGTGTGGATTCTCTGATGTTGAGCAAGGTGTGCACTCTGTCGGAAGGCTTTGTTACATTCCTTACATTCATATGGTTTCTCCCCAATATGAGTTCTCTGATGCTCACTGAGAAAAAAGTCATGGCTGAAGCCCTTGCCACAGTCATTGCATGCATATGGTTTCTCTCTACTGTAAATTCTCTGAGGTTGAGTGAAATACGAGTAACAGCTAAAGGCATTGCCATATTCATCATATCCATGGGGTGACTTTCCAAAATGAGTTGCTTGATGTTGAGTAAGTAATGAATGGAAACTTAAGAGGTTTGAAAAATCATTACTTTCATAAGATTTCTCCCCAGGAGAAATTTCTACATCTTTACTAAGGTATGTGCTCTCGTTGAATTCTTCACATTCATTACCTATCAAAGATTCCTTCTCGGCATGCAGTCTTTTATGTTCAATTAGAACTGAATTTGGGGGGAACATTTTGTTAAAAATACCAAATTTATGTACTTGCTCTACTGGGGGAACTCTCTGTTGTGTTAAAAGTACTGACTTCAAGAGAATGTTTCTCTCAGAATTATTATATTCATTGTCTCTCTTCACAGCAGAGATTTCCTTAAGAGTTGCCACTTGCCTGAAATGCTTCTCCTGATTTCCTTGATGCTGCTCAAATTCAGCCTCATATTTCCAGGCTTCTCTGAAACTGGAACATTCAGAGCTATAACTTGTAAGTCTTTTTGTTATCACCCCCTGTGATATTTCCTCTTCATCAATGTACCACTTTGGAGATAATGCCTTGATCTCATACCAAGACTCCCAGTCTGAAAAATATCAAGAAAACAAATGTTTCCTTTTCACCTTTGCAAGGAGAAAGAAAATCATTACAGAAGGAATTAAAGAATTTACTTGAGGGAAAGAGGGCAGAAAGTAGTGGTTTTGACTTTTTTTTTTTTTAACAATTTACATTCCTGTCAGCAACATGAAATACATGTCTTCAAACTGATTCACACTTGCTAACATCATTCTAAAAATCTTTGCCCCTACAAGAGTACCTCATTATTGTGTTACTTTGCAAGTCTCTGAAAATTGAGCATTTTCATATATATTTTTGTACCTTTTATATATTTTTGCATATATTTTAATTATACTGGCATCTTTTTTTAAGTGGTTTATAGAAGTCATTATTAATAAGGTGGTGTGGCTTTATAAGTATTTTTCTCCCTCAAATCTTCACTTTTTATTGTCACAGGTCATCTTCATTTATAATGCTTCTGATAAAGTTTGAACTCAAATCTCCCAGTCTTTTCATTATACAGTCTGGCTTTACAGTCATTTTAAGAAAGGTTTTTCCAAAATCCAATATTATGCAAATATTATCCATAACTTTTACAAAAATCATTTTGTACCACTAATTTGAAAAGCTGTTTCTATCAAATACCAAATACATGGGTGTATTTTTGAAATTTCTTTATTGTTCCACTGACCTATTTCACTGTTCTTATATCAGACCAGTCTCATAGATAAAAGGCAAGATTCTTAAATATCAAAACTTGAATCAGGTAGTATATTAAATGAATAATACACATAACCAAGTAAGCAACTGAGAAATACATAAATTGTTCATCAGTAGGAAACCCTTTACTATATTATTATATTGTTCTCTATACTTTCATGTTTTTTAATTCATCAATAAAAAATAAAAAAAAAATTTCCTGAAATAAAAACTCAAAAATCTCCATCCTGAAAGAAAATATATCTACTAGGGAAAAGTGACCCAAAATGATCAAGACTGAAAATGCCCCACTAAAATGACTTTAAAATGAAAGAACCTTCTAAGAGACCAGAACAAAATATAAAGGTACTTACACAAAAGAGAAAATATCAAGCTGGCATCAGGATTCTTTGTAACAACATTCAAAACCAATACACTATAAGAAACTTAAGAAAAGAATGGCCAACTATGAACAAGGTAGAGCTTAGGGGACATCATTTGCATGAACTCTTTTTGAGGAAATTGCTAAAGAACAGATTTCAGTCAATCAAGAGATGTCCAGAGAAACTTCAACAAAAGAAACTAGTGGAAAACACTAAACATATTTAGCTACAGAAATAAAACAAAAGAAAAAGTTAGGATAAATTTGACAGAAAAATAAGTGAAAGGAAGTGAAAGTGTTAGTCGCTCAGTCGTCTTTGACTCTTTGAGACCCCATGGACTGTAACCTGCCAGGCTCCTCTGCCCATGGAATTCTCCAGGCAAGAATAGTGGAGTGGTTTGCCATTTCCTTCTTCAGGGGTCCTTCCTGACCCAGGGATTGAACCTGGATCTTCTGCACTGCCAGCAGACTCTTTACCATCTGAGCCACCAGAACATGTAAATATAATATGCCTGGATAATGTAAAAACCATACAACTAACAAAATTTGGGAAGAGAGGGTAAGGAATATAATAAGGCTACTTTTTGATTCATCTGTAAAGTGAAAGTCGCTCAGTCATGTCCAGCTCTTTGTGACCCCATGGACTATACAGTCCATGGAATTCTCCAGGCCAGAATACTGGAGTGGGTAGCCTTTTCCTTCTCCAGGGCATCTTCCCAACCCAGGGATCAAGCCAGGGTCTCCCGCATTGCGGGCAGATTCTTTACCAGCTGAGCCACAAGGGAAGCCCAAGAATACTAGAGTGGATAGCCTATTCCCTTCTCCAGTGGATCTTCCCAATCCAGGAATCAAACCAGGATCTCCTGCATTGTAGCCAGATTCTTTACCAATTGAGCTATCAAGGAAGCTTTTTAGGAAGGAAGGATAACTTACCTTTTTCATCTGTACAAGGAAAAAAAAAAAAATCAAAGGCTAATTTTGAAAGCTGACCAATCAAGTAATAGAAGGAATAAACACTATTTAAAGAAACATGAAGGTCTCTTTATGTTTTTCTTTAAACACTGTTGAAAGAAACATGAAGGTAAACACCAGATCAAAAGAAAAATCTAATTATTATAAAAACTACAGTATTACATGACCAAAAAAAGGCTAGGAAAACAGACAAGTGAAAGTCTTTTTTAAAAACTGTAAAAAACATAAAATATAAAACAATACACAGAATTAAGCCTAAATATATAAAAAAATGTGACTGGACTTTCACTTATTAAATTGAAATGATATCCAGACTGATATACTGCCTGTAAACCCCAAGTTTAAATCAAAGTGATTTTACACAGTTGAAAAAGATAGGTAAAGGCCCTAAAGAAAGCATAAAAAAAGCAAGAAACAGATTCTCCCCAAGGGCCTTCAGAAGGAAAGCAGGCTTCTAATATTTTGATTTTAGCCCTGCAAGATCCATTTTCAACTTCTGACCTCCAGAGATTTAAGATAACAAATCTGTGTTTTTTCAGCCACCAAATTTATGGTAATTTGTTACAGCAGCCATAAGAAACTAATGCAGAAAGTAGACTGGTACAACTTTTTGGGGGAGGAATTTGGCAATTCCTAATCCTATATATCCACTTACTTAGCAATTTTACATCTAAGAAACGACCCTGAAAATAACACTTCAACAACAGGAAAATACGTATGCACATGGTTAGTTATTGCAGCATTGTTTGTAATTGTAAACTACTGCAACATCCTAAATGTCCACATACTAGAGAGTATTGAATAAATTACCATAATATCCACATGATGGGGTATTCTGCAGCCATTAGAAAAATGAAGAAGCTCTCCAGGAGATAATATGGAGTGATTCCCTGTACAGCCGACCCATGAACAATGCAGGGGCTAGGGGCATAACTTTACAGTCAGCTCTCTAAATCTGCAGTTCAGCATCCATGGATTCAACCAATCTCAAATTGTGTAGTATTTATTGAAAAAAATCTGCATGTAAGTGGATACTTAGATGTGAATCCTTGTCTCAACTAATGTGCATATGTAACTTTGATAAAAACTCTACAAAGAAATCTAGAAGTGAAAGAAAGAAATCTAGAAATGAATATAATTCTGTTCCTAAAGGGGAAAGAAGTATAAAGGAAGAAGATTCAAGGTTTAGGTAGAAGTAGGGGGTCCCCAGTGGCTCAGTGGTAAAGAATCCACCTGAAATGCAAGAGACGTGGGTTTGATTCCTGGGCGGGGAAGATCCACTGGAGGAGGGCATGTAAACCCCCTCCAGAATTCTTGCTTGGAGAATCCCATGGACAGAGGAGCTTGGCAGGCTACAGTCCACAGGATCACAAAGAGCCAGACATGACTGAAGTGACTTAGCACACATGCGTACATCCTTGAGAGTATAACTTGATAGAAATAGAGCAGGAACAATCCCCTGATGCCCAGGGCAGCCACCTCAAGTACAAGGCAGTCTTTTCATGACCACTTTGGCTGCCACCTTACAACGGCCCCCACTGCCCAGTCCCCTGTCACTCACCTGCATGTTGACCATCCGACATCTCTCTCTCCACCATCCAAGGTTCCTTCCCTTGTTCCAATAAGGAGATCATGTTGGGCTTAGAAATGGAAAGTCCTGTTTATAGGGGAAGAAAAATGAGAACAAGCAAGAGACAGACAGACAGATAAACAAATCCACTTGCTATTGCTGTTCCAGTGACTCAATCCCTTGGTCACTAGGCAAGAAAGGATATTAGAGAAAGGGCCAGAGAATAAAAAGAAGCTTGTAAGGAGGATGAGAAAGACAAAACTTCTGTCATAGCAGCAATTTTCAAAGTACTAAAGCAGAAAAGAACCGTTGTCTTGGAACCAAACAGAAATGCAAATTCTCAGGCTGCCCTAATCCAGACCCTACCGAATCAGAAATCACAATGGTTCTCAAATATTAATAAGCATCAGAACCATTTGGCAGGCTCATTAAAACCAGACTATTGGGGCTATTCCCAGATACTGTAGGTCTATAATGGGACCCCATGATTTGCAATTTTAAAAATTCCCATGACATACTCATGCTGCTATTTCAAACCATCATTCAGTAGCAAAAGGAACTACATTTATAACTCTGTGCAAATACTTCGAATAATTTCCTGGGAACAAGAAGTAGAAATCCAGCTAAGCATTTCAGATGCCCTAGATATTCCCAATGGAGGAAACTAATACACCTCATAGGGAAGATTTGAATTATGGGGGGTATACATCCTTACCAAGCCATACCAAGTTCCTGTAGTTCTCCAACATGACATCTCTGTACAAATCCTTCTGAGATGAGTCCAGCCATTCCCATTCCTCTTGGGAAAAATTCAGAGCTACATCCCTGAAGGTCACCAATCCCTGATATTTAAAAAAAAAAAAAATTTCTCGAGACTTTTCAAACAGTGCAGTGGTTAAGACTCCATGTTTCCAATGCAGGGGGTGTGAGTTTAATCTCTGGTCAAGGAACTAAGATCCCACATACTGCATGTTACGAACAAAAAGAAAAAGAAAAAGAAAAAAATTTTTGTTTACCAAGTACTCCCCGACAGTCCAAGCATCTTCCTCCATCTCTATCAGAAGAATTTAACTCAGTTGATCATCTCCTCCTTGAAATGCTTTCTCCTCTTGACTCCCAGGACCCACACACTCTTTTGGATTTCCTTCTACATCAGTCCTTCTCAGTCTCTTTTGCTGGTTCCTCCTCCGCTTGTCAGCCTTTGAATGCCCTAAGCTCACTCCCTAGACCTCTCTCCTACCTATATTCATGACAACCTACCCTCAAGATAATCTTAACCTGTCCCATGGCTTTAACTACGCTGTGTTCAGTCAGTTCAGTCATGTCCAACTCTGTGACCCCATGGACTGTAGCCCGCCAGGCTCATCAGTCCATGGGATTTTCCCAGCAAGAATAATGGAATTGGTTGCCATGCCCTCCTCCAAGGGTCTTCTCCATCCAGGAATCGAACCCAAGTCTCCTGTATCTCTGCCTTGCAGATGGATTCTTATATCACTGAGACACTGGGAAAGCCCTTAAATACATTAACAACTCTCAAATTCACATCTCCAGTCCTAAACTCTAGATATATAACCAATACTCTATTTGAATATCCAACAGGTCTTTCTAATTTATCTGGAACTCAAATCTTGATTCTTATCTCATCCCAGCCCATCTTCCCATCTCAGTAAATAGCATGACCATATACACAATTGCCTAGGTCAAAAATCTTTGTAGTTATTCATGATTTCTTTCTCTCTCACACACTCCACAACCAAACCCTGATCAAATGCCATATTTCCTATCTCCAATAGATACCCAGAATCTCACAAGCTCCAGTGCCACCACTGTGATCCAGGCAGCTATCACCTTCCACCTGGATTACTAAGTATCTCCTGACTGGACTCCTCGCTTCCACTCTTACTTCCTTGCTTTCAATTTTCCTTCCTTTTAAAATATAAATCAGATCACATCACCAACACCCTAGTGGTTCTCCTTCACCCTTAGAACAAAAATCAAAGCTCTGGTCATGACTTTCAAGGGCCTGCTTAATTTGGTCCCCAGCTAGTCCCCTAATCTCACAATGCATATTTTCCTCTGATGATACTGGCTTATTGCTATCCCTGAAATACATCAAACATGCTCCCACCACAGTAACTTTGCACTTGCTATTTCTTCTACCATTTTTTTGTCTTTTTTTAATAGGAATTTAATTGCTTTACAATACTGTTTTAGTTTCTGCTGTACAATGAAGTGAATCAGCTATTTGCATACATTTATCTCCTTCCTCTTGGACTTCCCTCCTGCCCCACCCCATCACACCTTCTACTTTTAAAGCTCTTTCCCAGATCTCAACAAAACTTCCTCCCTATGTTCACTGAGGTTTCTCTTTGCTTAAATGCCACTTCCAAAAACAAACAAACAAAAATTCCTTGACCTCCCTAGTTAAAAGGGCACTTGATAATCACACTCCATCCTTTCATTCCAACACAACAAATCACAACCCATCTAAAGATGAAACGTTCTGTTCCATTATACATTTCAGCACAACACTGAGTTAAAAAAAAAAAAAAAAAAGATTTGTAGAAGGATAATCTAAACAAACAGTGGAGAGGGAGAAGTGAAGAGAGTGCTCACCAGACCACCTGGGACTCTCCAAAGTCCTAAAAACTGACATGGAATTTCTCAAAACAAATCGAAAACATCAACTTACCTGGGACATGGCTTTACACAGTCCAACAGCCATTCTTTTCCTTCTTCAATTTTCTCTTTTGGAGAAAAAAGTCCTGGAAAGAGGAGTTATAAGAACAACAACAACAACAAAAAATGGAACAGCAGTCCTATGCTGCTGATCTGAGTCTCACAGAGAGGTTTCTTGCCCCTTTATGGTCCCTAGTTTCCTTATATGAACCAGTCTGTGCATCACATTGGAGGGAACTCCCTATTTTACCTAAAGAGAATCTCCTTCCCAGTTACTATTTTTCCTTATCTTGATTTCCTTTTCTTCTTAGCATTTAACATCATTGGACCTGTTACTTTCTCTTTTTTTCTGATGTCTTCCCAAATAATAGTATAAGATTTAAGAGAGCCAGGATTTATTGGGTTCACTGTGTATCTCTGTGCTGTGCTTAACTGCTCAGTTGCTTAGTTGCTCAGTTCTTTGTGACGCCATGGACTGTAGCCTGCCAGGCACCTCTGTCCATGGAGATTCTCCAGGAAAGAATGCTGGAGTGGGTTGCCATGCCCTCTTCCAGGGGATCTTCCCAACCCAGGGATCGAACCCAGGTCTTCCACACTGCAGGCAGATTCTTTACTGTCTGAGCCACCAGGGGAGTCCCTATGTATCTCCAGGGCGAGAATAATGCCAGAACCCTGCAAATGCTCAAAACAAATTTGATAGACAAATAAATAAATCTCAGAGAGGCTCCTGTAATATAAATAGCGATGTTACACATATTGTATATGTCATTATCTTAGTTAATCTTCACAAAACTGCAAAGGTAGGTATTATTATCCCTATTTTACCATCAAGTGAAACTGAGGTTCAGAAAGCTTAGACAGCTTACTCAAATTCATAAGAGTCAAACTGCAGGGTGACTCAAAAACTGGTCCTCCAGATTTCCCTGATGGTGAAATGGCTAAGACTCTGATTCCCAGTGCAGGGGGCCTGGGTTCGATCTCTGTCAGGGAACTAGATCCCACATGCCACAACTACGACCTGGCCCAGCCAAATAAATAAACAAAATAAATATTAAGACTCTGAGAGTCCCTTGGATTGCAAGGAAATCAACCCTGAATACTCATTGAAAGGGCCGATGCTGAAGCTGAAGCTCCAATACTTTGGCCACCTGATGTGAACAGCCGACTCACTGGAAAAGGCACTGGTGCTAGGAAAGATTGAGAGCAGAAGAAGAAAGGGGCAACAGAGGATGAGGTGGTGGGATGGCATCACCAAATCAATAGACAGGAGTTTGAGCAAACTTCAGGAGTTAATCAAAGACACAGGGAAGGCTGGTGTGCTGCAGCTCATGGGGTTGCAAGTAGTCAGACACTCTTAGTGACTGAACGACAGCAACAATAAATATTAGAAGAAAAAGAAACTGGTTCTCTTTCAAGAGACCACAGTGTTTGCATGGGAAATAATCAACATAACCTGAGAAATCAGTGCTATATGTTTTTTAGAGAAGCATATTTGGAGGTGGAAGATGTTACCTTAATTTCTCCACAGATATTTAGCCTGAGGTAAACATGCCAAATTTCAACACCAAACCAATAAGAAACCGCACAGCCTGAAACAAGTTCCTTGTCTTCTCAAAGCCAACATTTCTTCACTCTGAAAACAAAGACAGTTGTGTCTGACTTAGAATTTAAGATATACAACCCCCTAATTCTGGGCTACTCTGCACTAGTCAACTCAATCTCCAAGAAAATTATTTATTTCCTTAGTGCAGTGCAGCCTGAAATTGTCCACAAAGGCCTTTGCAACCTGAGAAGAAAATCAACAACGTCTTTTCAGAATCGGGGAGCTCCAAGTAGCATCTGTATAAAAGAAATCTTTTAAATTTGTTTCAAATAGCTGTGCATCACGAATATTTTTCAAGTTTGAAAGAACCATCAGTCTCTGAAAGAAGGTGATGGAAAAGATTTGGGCTTTATATAGTCCCCAGGCACACACTGACTCTCCAGTCCTTTCCTCACTGGCTGGGTGACCTTGGGCAAATCAATCCAACTGCCAGACCTTTCCTCATTGTTAAAATGCCTGAGCCAACTCCTGGCACAGAGACGTGCCACCCTTGTTGCCATTTAGATTTTACACACGCATTTGAAAAGGAAATGAGAACATCTTTCTTTATTAAAAAGTCAGAACCAAAAACTTAGTTCACTTAGTATGTGAGAAAAAGAGCCATGGATTAGCCTCTCTCGGCACTAAACATGGAAGAGTTCTGACACAGACAAACCTAAAATCTCAAAATCGATGGCCTAAGGACAGGAAGGCTGGGCTTTCCTCCCCCAAAGGCAGCCAATGTGAGGATGGTCTCACTACAATATCTTTAGACTGGGTTCTGTGACTCACAAGGGGACGGAAGGAAGAGATCCAAATTAATTTCCATGTCCAGAAGGTCCTGGGCCAAGACCACAGGCAATCCTCTCCAATACCCTCAGAACCCAGGGCCCCCATTTTTCACTCTCACAATGTGGAAAAGATCAAGAGAGTTGAAAAATTAAAAGCAACGACTCTGGAGCTAAATAGCCTGGGCTAAAGTCCCAGTTCCGTCACTTAGTAACTGTGTGAAGGTGGGTGAGCAATTTTAATCTTCCCGTGTCTCCCAATCACATGCTAGGTCTGACCTACACATACAAATTCTCTCCCAATAATACGCATACCAACATGGCCACACAATCACAAACATAATGTCACATACACACACAGTGTCATTAATGCAAAGAGGGATGATACACGATTACTCCAAGAGAGAGACAGTCACACACAACTTCATACACAGTGACATACCACACAAGGTCACACATCCTGCCACAATTACTCACAAAATTATGCCTGCAGAGACTGATGATCATGGGTACATAACCACACCTTCACACGCAGTTACACCCACAGGGAAAAGTGGGCAGTCACACACACATCCACATATCAACACACACACACAATGTCACATCTGCAGTCTCTCATAAACCCATACACAAATAACACAATTACACCTACGGAGACAGTCACACAGAAACACAGACTCAGTTTTATGCCAGAGACAGATGGTCACAGTCGTGTTCAACCATACAGTGACACGGAAGTTCACACTGTCACACACACACACCACAGTGTCATACAGCCATACACGGTGACACACAGTCTCCCCAGAGGCGCCCGCCTGGTCCCCAACCCGATCCCTGCCGGTCCACCCCAAGCGCGGCCCTGATCTCTGGCGCTCGCGCCCGCCAGGCCCAACTCACCTCCCGGCGTCCCTGGCTCTGGAAACCCGCCCAGCGACCCAGACCCGCGGCGTCGCCTCCCAGCATCCCCCGCGGGGCGGAGCGGGACGCGGACTGACGCTCACCGGACCCCGGGTTCAGCTGGGGAAACATCTAGCTTCGAGGAACTAGACTAGCGACTCAGTTTTTCATTCTGACCCTGAGGACCACAAGTCCCAGACGCTTTGCGCCTCGACCTCCTTGCTGAATGAACTACATTTCCCAGAGGGCCCCGAAGCACGCCCCAACATCACGGCTGCACTACGGGATGCCACGGCCACAGGTCCGAGTACCCAGAGAACTGTGTGATAACCTGGGATATCGTGAATGGGCATTTAAGTGACCCTGGGCAACTGTGTGAGGGAATGCTGAAGCTGCGCGTGTCCGTGACTGTTACTGACTGCTCAGGGGTGGCGATTTGGGTGTGACTGTTGCTGCACACTTTTGTGCTTGCGCACCACGGGGCAACGTGTTCTGTCAGTGTAGTCAGCTTGTGCATTTTAAATCATGCCCCGTGATTGTGGGTCATTGTGTGAGATTGTGGATCTGCCAAGAATGGGAAAGTGATTATGGATGTGTAAGGGACTGTGGCAGACTTTGGGCATGATGTTTCTGTAACTGTGTTCTTAGCCCAGAGATCCGCAGAGGTTTTCTCATAATTGGCGGTGGAGCTTTGTTTCTGGGCTTTAGAGTTGAGTCCGTGGGAGAGGAGTCTGTGTGTGTCCTATGTGTGTGTGTCTGTCTGTCTGTCTGTCTTCAGGTCCAACTGTTCTCTCGTCCCTGCCCAACCTCTCACCCCGGCCAGGGTGGGGTCAATATTATCTTTATTTTTATATCGTGTGTGTGTGTGCATGTGCGCACTCAGTCATTCAGTCGTGTCAGACTCTTTGCGACCACATGGACTGACTGTACCCCACCAGTCTCCTCTGTCCATGGCATTTCCAGGCAAGAATACTGGATTGGGCTGCCATTTCCTACTCCACGGGATCTCCCCAAGCCGGGGACGGAAGCTGCGACCCTGGCATCTTCTGCATTGGCAGGCAAATTCTTTACCACTGTGCCAACTGGGAAGCCCATATCTCTTCTCTACTTGCTGCTAATGTGATGGCAGGCACAGAGAGTAAGTATATTCCAGTTGTAGGAAGATGCTCGCTTGTATCAAAGCCATTTATATTGTTATAGCCAGGAGCTCTGAGGTTTCTTTTATTACTGTTCCTAATTTTTCACTTTACAACTTTAATTTGTTGTTGTTTTGGTGGTGTTCAGTCCCTAAGTCATGTCCAACTCTTTGCGACCTCATGGACTGCAGCATGCCAGGCTTCCCTGTCCTTCACTATCTCCCAGAATTTGCTCAAATTCATGTACATTAAGTTGGTGATGCTATCTAACCATCTCATCCTCTGCTTCTCTCTTCTCCTTTCGCCTTCAGTCTTTCCTAGCATCGGGGTCTTTTCTAATGAGTTGGCTCTTCGCATCACGTGGCTGAAGTAGTGGAGCTTTAGCTTCAGCATCAGTCCTTCCCATGAATATTCAGGGTTGATTTCCTTTAGGATTGATTGGTTTGATCTTGCAGTCCAAGAGGTTCTCAATAGTCTTCCTCAGCACAACAATTTGAAAGCATCAATTCTTTGGCACTTGGCCTTCTTTCCAACTCACATCCAAATGACTACTGGAAAAACCACAGCTTTGATTATACAGACCTTTGTTGGCAAAGTGATGCTTCTGCTTTTTAATATATTGTCTAGGTTTGTCAAAGTTCCAATATCATTGCGGACAGTAACTGAAGCCATGAAATTAAAAGACTCTTGCTCTTTGGAAGGAAAGCTATGACAAACCTTCACAACTTTATCTAGGGCCCAGCTTTAAGAAAACTATCCACAGTCAAGAGGCCAACAATGTGAACCTGTGAGTGATGTTAAAGAAAAAAAGAACTGAGTGGTACTTGAAGGGGCCTGTTTTTTTTTTTTTATTTAGGAACTATTGCTGTAGGAGAAAAGGGACTTCAGTACAGAACCGGCTCAATTCCAAATATAGCAAGAGAGAATTTATAGACAAGGAGCAAGTTAGGGTTGGGGGGCGGTGGTCAGTTTATGGAAAATTATAAAGAGGAGACATAAAGGGATAGGGGGGAATTCTTGCTAGGCTGACTAATAGGATTCTTGCTGAGGGAAGGCCAGAGTGATCACATACCATCTGGGTGGATGAGGAATTTAAGTACTGAGTGATCAGATATCAAGAACATGAGCTAAACTGACTTGACAGAATTCTTGCTAAAACTGGGTGATGCGAAGACAAACACTGAAGCCCAAAGGTTGAAGCCTAGTTGAGAAGAGGGTAGAGTGATCACATACCATCTGGGTGGATGAGGAATTTAAGTACTGAGTGATCAGATATCAAGAACATGAGCTAAACTGACTTGACAGAATTCTTGCTAAAACTGGGTGATGCGAAGACAAACACTGAAGCCCAAAGGTTGAAGCCTAGTTGAGAAGAGGGTTCTGAGGAGTCTGATTAAAGTTTGGTCAAGGAGAGTCTTTGTCAGTGAAAGTTAAAAAAAAAAAAAAATCTGGAAGGTGCACCCAAATCAAGATCTTGGTATATGTGGAAGTGAAGAGAAGTTCTTGAAATAAAAACACATCTCTGGAGATCCTTGCCAATCCCCTCCCCAGAAAGAGCCCTCTAATAGCTACAGCCCCCGTGAAAGAGTTTGAAGTGTTGGTCACTCAGTGGTGTTTGACTCTTCGCGCCCCCATGGACTGCAGCCCATCAGGCTCCTCTGTCCATGGGATTCTCCAGGCAAGAATACTGCTTGGGTACTGGAGTGGGTTGCCGTGCCCTTCTCCAGGGGATTGTTCCCAACCCAGGGATCAAATCCGCGTCTCTTACATCTCCTACACTAGTAGGCAGGTTCTTTACCACTAACACCGCCTG
Organism: Oreotragus oreotragus; assembly: GCA_006410675.1. Taxonomy (NCBI): domain Eukaryota; kingdom Metazoa; phylum Chordata; class Mammalia; order Artiodactyla; family Bovidae; genus Oreotragus; species Oreotragus oreotragus. Next base: position 21,759 of record SJYX01013509.1, on the reverse strand, counting down.
GGAAGTCCCTCAAACATATAATATAAATTAATAAATAAAAATAAAGACAGATCGTTAATACAAAAGGAGAATAAAATAACTATACAGAAAATATAAAATTTTACAAGTTTGTGTTAATCTTGGCATATTATTAAAATAGATATATACACACTCACATTAAGTACTTTAAGATTCAAGCTTAATCACATTCAAAACTACACTTTATGAACTAAAATGGAAGAAACCACAAAATACATTGATTACAATGCTATAAGATAAAAAGCTGAATACCGGGATATTGTAAAAATGAGTATGTCCATCTAGCCCCTTGTAAGCACTCTGAAATACTAATTCTTATATAAAAGAAAATAAAAAATGAAAACTATATGCCACTTAGAAATGAGCTGACTTTCAGGACAGTAAAAAGGCAATAAATAAACCAAATTTTGATTAAATAAGATTGAAAATGCAATACAATAAAAAAGAAAGCTTGAGATTAGTAAATATTAACAGAAATTAACAAATATAAAAAAGACACTGAAGAAATGATTAAAAGCATAAAGCTGCTTCTTTGAGTAAAAAAAAAAAAAACAGAAAAAAACGATTGCCAAGAATAGTTAAAGAGACATAGCCACAAGCCTAGCCATAAAGTAATCATACCATTTAGTTCTAGAAATGAATATGGCCCATGTTTCAGTGTTCTGTCTAGATAGAGCAGCATACCTCAGATTGTAGGTTTACATCTGTCAGTGGATGGTAAGCATTTTTCTCCATTTGTTTCTTCTATGCCTATTTTAAATTATATAAAGCACAGATGTTAATAAAATGTTTGGTATTATAGCACATAACTTTTTTCTGGTGTGTGTGTGTGTGTACAGTATTTTCAGTATGGGGTATAGACCACAAATATCTAGAAACAACACACTGAAAGGTGAAAAACAAAGTGTTTGACTTTCACTTGGTTTTGAACAGTTTCCATCATAAAAAAAAGGGTGACTTTTTTTTATGTGTTTGCAAATCTTTAATATTCAATTTAATAGATATACTTGGTATTTTCGAAGAAGGCAATAGCACCCCACTCCAGTACCCTTGCCTGGAAAATCCCATGGACAGAGGAGCCTGGTAGGCTGCAGTCCATGGGGTCGCTAAGAGTTGGACATGACTGAGCGACTTCACTTTCACTTTTCACTTTTCACTTTTATGTACTGGAGAAGGAAATGGCAACCCACTCCAGTGTTCTTGCCTGGAGAATCCCAGGGACGATGGGCTGCTGTCTATGGGGTCACACAGAGTTGGACACGACTGAAGTGACTTAGCAGCAGTAGCACCTGGTATTTTATATGTGTTCCTGCATTTAATGTGTTCACATAAATAAAATTTGGCCTCATGTAAATATATAGTAAGAAAATAGAGGAGTGTTTTAATACTCTTTTCTGGTAATTGTCAACATTATCCTTTGATACTTCATCAAAAATCATGGAATCTGGCTTTTATCTTGTTAAAATCCATGTCTATCTTATACTTTAATATACCCACAGATGATTTTGCAGCATTATGTACTAATTTTGCAAAATACTGGTTCAATGAATTAGGCAGATCTTCCATCATCATATTTCATTATATGGTATTATAAAATCATGTTCATTAATATCATCACCAATCTTATCACAAAGGGCTAAGTACTGGGAAACTGTCAAGTTCATGGTGGGAGGTAACTTGTATTTCAATATTCTGATCCTTTGTTTGAAAGTCAAATTAACAGAAATTATCATCAGTTTTCTTTGCTGGCAGTTTTTTTTTTAATCACTTCATTTTTGACAAAATGTCTACCAAACATCCAAGTCTGAGTCACCTTATCCAAAACTTGTCAGCTGATCTTTCAAATAAAACTGGTGTCCATAAAAAGGTGGCTGGTTCAGCTCACAAATTAAACAATCATACAAGTGCATCTCCTTGAAACAGCTTCACACTTCAGCTTGAAGGGCTTTAAATGTATTTCTCTTTTCATCACACAAAATGCTTAAAAGATGTATACATACCAATTTTAGTATCATGGCTGTGATATTACAGTATAATTTTATAAGACATTACCATTGGAGTAAACTGAGTAAAAAATGCATGAGATTTCCTGATATAATTTCTTGCAACTGTACATTAGTTATACAAAATTTAAATTATAATTTTAAACTGCTGTACTCAAAGGTCAAGATTTAACAAAATTCTACTATTTTATGAAGAACATTCTTAAGTGGAACTTGCATTTTTTACCACAAGTAGGGGGTGGTTAAAAAATACAATAATGCTAGTAGTACAGTTTGCTGCAGCCCATGGGGTCACAGTTTGACACAACTGAGTGACAGAACAACAGTTTGGTGTCACTGCTTTGATTCATGCGAAGAGCCCAGCAGTTTTACCCACGATTGCTGACTGATTTTGCACCATCAGTACAAATTTGAGCAAAAAGCAAGTAATGTCTTAGTGTTATAATGAAATTTGTTTTGACCATGCAGATCACCTGAAAGAGCCCCCCTCCCCACCACCAAATCCTCTGATCCCACTTAGGGAACCAATGATCCATAATAAAAAGTCAAAATTGAATTAAATGAAACAGTTCCATTAATATTTACTGCTACTCCTTTTAAAACGGAACATTTCCATGATGACTAACAGACTCACAGATTTGAAGCAATATTCATTGTTTCATACTGTTTATCATCTTTTCTTCACAATTTTCCGCAATGTAGTCTACTGCTTACCAGAAGGTTGGCAGGATGGGTAGTGATTGCTCTGGGGCAATTTTTCTGTCTGTTTTAAACACCTGTTTTAAATCACCTCAGGTTATGAAATATGGGGCAGTAGTGAATAGCTAGTCCAGACACAGATTGGAAAAAAAAAAAAAAAAACCCGCAAAAACAAGACTGAGGATTCCCATATCTGAATACTATGTGGTGTTTTATCTCCTAATCAGTTTCCAGATTTGCACAGATTTTAATGCTAGGCCCAGGCAGACACCTCAGGTTACCTGTCTTAACTCTTGTCTCTTATGAGAGGTTCTAAGCAGAAGGCCTGATGTAGGCTTAAGAATCAGTGGGCGTGGGGAGCACCAAAGTATAGGACTTCTTTCTACCCTTTTCTCAGAACATTTCCAGGTCTTTCTGTTTGGTTGCTGCTCCATAAAAATGTTTCCCAAGGTTTGTATCTATTTTCAATCTATTTAAGGCTTCATACACCAGCAGTGCTCTATTTTTCCTGTTGAGAGTTTACACTGAAAATGAAAGTGTTCCTTCTGAAAGTTAAAAAAACAGTAAAAGGTATGTTTAATTTTGGAATCCTTATGTTTGTGACATGACATGATTTTATGGAAAAGAGTAATTAAGTTCTAAGACATAAAGTGATTAAAACTCAAAAGATATTTTTCTGTTGAGGAAATGTAAGAGCATGAGGTCAAGATTTACCATGGGGAGGGCTAAGAGGGGGAGGCCAGGCCAACTGCTCCATCAAAGATAGTACTTCATAATTTTTCACCCAGTTCTGCTCACTCCACTCAAACTTAAGATTTTGACTAAAAAGACTTTTACACCTCATATTATTTGAGACAGTGAATCCAACTCTAACTCCTTTGGCTATCAAGGCTTTAAGACCACTGTTTATTTTTTTCCGTAAAGTCTCTTGAGAGTCCCTTGGACAGCAAGGAGAACAAACCAGTCAATCCTAAAGGAAATCAACCCTGAATATTCACTGGAAGGACTGATGCTGAAGCTCCAATACTTTGGTCACCTGATGAGAAGAGCCAGTGACTCAATGGAAAAGACCCTGATGCTGGGAAAGATTGAGGGCATGAGGAGAACAGGATGACAGAGGATGAGATGGTTGGATGGCATCATCAACTCAATGGACATAAGTTTGAGCAAACTCCGGGAGGTAATGAAGGATAGAGAAGCCTGGCGTGCTGCAGTCCATGGGGTTGCAAAGAGTTGGACAGAACTGAATGAACAACAACAAAACCGAAAGCCAAGCACTGAGTACTGAACTTGAAATCCTGCATCACCACTTTCTAACTACCCGTATACTTTTTCTATGGCTTTCAGATCTATTCTAAATACCTGTACCCAAATCAAGAAAATAAGTTATAATACAATTCCTATATTTTCCTATCCTTAGAAAACTTATTTTCCAAATATAATTCACAATCATTTAGTCAAATTTCATGAAAAAAAAACTGGGCCTTGGGACAAGATTCTAAGTAAATTTGTGGGACACTGCCATTTCCAAAAAGAGACTAGTCTCAACCAAAAAAGTAGTATATTTTGCAACGGTTGGAAAAGTTTAAACCAAATAATTACTAATGGGATATTGTAACTCAAAAAAGAATAGAAAATAATTTATTTTGCATTTCTGTATATGTGTGCATATTTTCTTTATAACACTACATAATACATTTCTAATCTAAATACACTCAGTCAACAAAAGTATCTACAGTATGGATTCAACCTGGAAACCAGAGAGTCCCAGGAAGCAAGCAAAGATATGATATTTCCAAAAATGGATAACTCTTCTCAAAACTTGAGCTGGGATACTTACAATCTTTCTTACCTGTCAGCCCTGTGTATAACAAAACCCTCTACCCATGCATTATCTCTTATCCCCATGAGCTGACCATATTCCAAACTTTGAAGCTGACTCTGCTGGGTCATGCTCTGTGGAACCAGCATTAAATCAGCCACGGTTTCTGTCTCTTGTTCTCAAGTCAAACAGACATCAAGACATGGGCTTTAAAACTGCTGTTACAACATCTAGGATACTGTGGAAGGAGTGTTCAAGTATACTTGGGAAGTATATTGGAATCATATCAATTCTCTAATTTCAAGCTACTTAAGTACTCTCTCCATCAAGTTACCTGAGTGACCTTCCAAAATCTACCATCCCCAGTAGGGAAAACCAGAGCCCCTGAAAACAGGCCAGCAACAATTCTCCTTCAGGTGGAATGGAGATATTGACCCTTACCATTAGTCTCATGAACACTCCCATCACACATAGATGTCTCTGTTTTAGCGTCACCCAATGGCTGACTTATTACTGAAGCTACAGCCCTGGATGGGACGGACTTCCGTTGTCTTGTGAAGTGTGACTACTGGCTAAAGGTTTCACTGCTTGTACACACAAGGTTTCTCTTCTGAATGTGTCCTCTGATGTCTGATGAGGTTTGATTTCCAGCTAAAGCCTTGCCCACACTTACTACAAATGTAAGGCTTCTCTCCTGAATATATTCTATGGTGTCTAATGAGGTGTGACTGCCGGCTAAAGCCTTGCCCAAACTCCTTGCACACACGAGGTTTCCCCCCTGAGTGTGCCCTCTGGTGTGTAATGAAAGTTAGCTTATCATAAAACTCTTGTCCATACTCCCTCCCTGCACACAAAGGGGCTACCCCTGAGTGTGCCCTCTTGTGCCTAAACCGGTTTGGCTTCTGGCTAAACCTTCTACCACACTCCCTGCATATGAAAGGCTTTTCCCCTGAATGTGTTCTCTGGTGTGAGATAAGAGTAGACTTATCATTAAAGCCTCACCTGCACTCCCTGCATACAAATGGCTTCTCCCCTGAGTGTGTCCTCTGGTGTGTGATGAGGGTTGACTTCCGGGTAAAGGCTCTCCCACATTCCCTGCATACGAATGACTTCTCCCGTGTGTGTGACCTGTGGTGTTTGTTGAGGTTTGATTTCAGACTAAAGTGCTGCCCACACTCCAGGCACATATAAGGTTTAACCCCTGAGTGTGTCCTCTGGNTGCATACAAATGGCTTCTCCCCTGAGTGTGTCCTCTGGTGTGTGATGAGGGTTGACTTCTGGGTAAAGGCTCTCCCACATTCCCTGCATACGAATGGCTTCTCCCCTGTGTGTGACCTGTGGTGTTTGTTGAGGTTTGATTTCAGACTAAAGTGCTGCCCACACTCCAGGCACATATAAGGTTTAACCCCTGAATGTGTCCTCTGTTGTGTCTTGAGGTTTGATTTCCAGCTAAAATGACTCACATTCTGTGCACACATAAGGTTTCTCTCCTGTGTGTGTCCTTAAGTGTCGAATGAGGTGTGACTTATGGCTAAAGCCTTGCTCACACTCTCTGCAAACATAAGGCTTCTCTCCTGAATGTGTCCTCTTATGTCTGTTGAGGTGTGAATGCTGGTGAAAGCCATGCCCACACTCCTTGCAAATGTAAGGCCTCTCCCCAGAGTGTGCCCTCTGGTGTGTGACAAGATTTGACTTCAGCCTAAAGCTCTGGCCACACTCCTTGCACACATAAGGCTTGAGCCCTGTGTCCTCTGATGCATGAAGATGTTTGATTTCCAAGTAAAGCCTCGTCCACACTCCTTGCACATATATGATTTCTCACCAGAGTGTATCCTCTGGTGTGTGCTGAGGTTTGACTTCCAGGTAAAGCCTTGTCCACATTCCATGCATACATAAGGCTTTTGCCCAGAGTGTGCCCTTTGGTTTTTGATGAGGACTGACGTACTGCTGAAGTTTTGTCCCCGCTCAGTGTACATGTAAGCGGTATCTCTTGGGTGTGTCTTCTGGAGGCTGAGCTGGTTTGACTCCTTGATAAAGCCTAGCCCAAACTCTCCATATTTGATTGCTCCAAATCTTGAGATTTCTAAACCACATGATATTTTGTCTGTTTGCTCGAGGTCTGTCCTCTGGGCCAGATTGGGCCCTATATCCACCACTGTGTCTTCTCGGATGTTACTGGCTGTTCTTCCGGGGGCTGGAGATTGCCTTTGAAGCGCTGCTTTTGCTTATTCTCCTGAACAAAAGCTTGGAATCTTCTTCTTTCTCTTGAATTTCTGCTTGGTGGCTCGAGCACGTTTGATCAGAGAGTTGCTGCTGCTGCTGTCTGTGATCTTCTGAACAGTGTTTCCCTGAATGGAGATGATTTCCTGCACCTAAGCTTGAGAATAACTGAGGGAGATGACTGAACCACACATGGTGGATGAGGGCTTGCTGGCAAGAGAATGCCAAAGGACAGGTGAGACAAGGCTAAATTTCTAGCTTTGATCCTGCTAAACAAAGAATGCTTTTAGTCATAGGGAGGGCTGCCTTGGCCATTCTGCTTTGCCCACTGGTCATTCATAATATGTTTACATCACAAGCTGTCTCCCACTCAGCCATCGTTCCCAAGATCTATTTTGCATTTCACTTTATGCATCACATTTTTATTATAGGAAACAGTAAACTTGATCAGTGGACCAAATCCAGCCTGCAATCTGTTTTTTGTATGGCTATAATATAATATCTATNATAAGTACACAAAGAAATACATTCTTTTGCATACTACATGCCTGTCTCTTATACACATCTAGATGTGTATAAGAGACAGCAGTAAACTTGATCAGTGGACCAAATCCAGCCTGCAATCTGTTTTTTGTATGGCTATAATATAATATCTATTATATCCAGTTTTCAAAGAAACAGAAAGAGTGACATAGTTAAGAAAAAAAATTGCAGCCAATAGAAAACTGATTTAGGAGGAAAAAAGACTTCAAAGCTGATATTAAGAATATATTCAAAGAACTAAAGAAAATAATATGTGAAAAATTAAGGTAAGTATTATAACTTAAAATGGAGAATATCAGTAAAGAATAAGAACTTTTTTTTTTTCTTTTGGCTGTACCATGCAGCAGACGAGATCTTAGTTCCCAGATCAGAGATCAGACCCAATGCCCCTTGCACTGGAAGCATGCAGTCTTAACCACTGGACCACCAGGGAAGTCCCAAGAACAGAAACTATTAATAAGAAACAAAAGGAAATTCTGAAATTAAAAAGTAAAATAACTAAAATTACAAAGTTACTAGAGAGATACAACAGCATATTTGGCTTTGAAACAGAACCAGAGAACATGAAGATAAATCAATAGAAATCACCTAAAAACTGAAGAGAAGAGTAAAAGAAAGGCGGAAGAAAAACAAAGAGTCCCAGAAATCTGTAAGACACCATCAAGTAAACCAAACCTATGTGTAATGGTATCTCAAGAAGGTGAAGACAGAGAGAAAAGAGCAGAAAAAATATCTGAAGAAATTATAGCTTAAAAAGTTCCAAATTGAATGAGAAACATTCATCTACATATCTAAGAAGCTCAACAAACCCCAAAATAAACAGAAAGACAGCCCTAGCTAGATACATCATAGCCAAAATGTTGGCCATCAGGGAAAAAAAGACAAAAGGAAAATCTTGAAAGCAGCAAAGGAAAAATGACTCAACATGTACAAGAGGAAAAACAGTATGACTAGTGTTAACTTCTCATCTTTGGTTACCTGATGTGGAGAGCTGACTCACTGGAAAAGACTCTGATGTTGGGAAAGACTGAGGGCAAAAGGAGATGAGGGCAACAGAAGATGAGATGGTTGGATGGCATCACTGACTCAAAGGACATGAGTTTGAGTTAAACAGTATGACTAGTGTTAACTTCTCATCTTTGGTTACCTGATGTGGAGAGCTGACTCACTGGAAAAGACTCTGATGTTGGGAAAGATTGAGGGCAAAAGGAGATGAGGGCAACAGAAGATGAGATGGTTGGATGGCATCACTGACTCAAAGGACATGAGTTTGAGTAAACTCAGGGAGATAGATAGTGAAGGACAGAGAAGCCTGGCATACTACAGCCCATGGGGTCACTAAGAGGTGGACATGATTTAGAGAGTGAACAACAATTTCTCATCAGAGACGATGGAGACCAGAAGGCAGTGGAATAACATATTTAAGGTGCTGAAATAAAAAAGGAAAGACTTCTATCAATGAAGAACTCTCACAAACCTAGCCTTGAAAGATGAAACTGATATAAAGATATCCTCAGATTAACAAGTACTCAGAATATCTGCTGCCTTATAAGGCAGACATGCCTTATAAGAAATACTTAATAAGTCCTTCAGGCTGAAAAGAAATTGACACCAGATATACTGATATTAAGTCAAATCCACAAGAAGAAATGAGGACCACTGAAACTATTAAATATCTCTGGGTAAATATAAAAGACAATGCATGTATATTATTCTCTTAATTTCTCTAAAACACATAAAACTATTATAAAGGCAATAAATATAATACTATATTGTGGGCTTTATAATATATACATAAATATTTTATTGGAACTAAGTATTAATTATAAGTAGATTGGGATAAACTAATGTGTATATTTTATTTCCTAGAGCAGCATTAAGAAAATAACTGCAGAATGGCATTGAAACATGTATATTATCATATGTGAAACAGATCACCAGTCCAAGTTCGATGGATGGGACAGGGTACTCAGGGCTAGTGCAGTGGGATGACCCAGAGGGATGGGATGGGGAGGGAGGTGGGAGAGGGGTTCAGGATGGGGAACACATGTACACCCATGGCTGATTCATGTCAATGTATGGCAAAACCACTACAATATTGTAAAGTAATTAGCCTCCAATTAAAATGAATAATTTATATAAAAAAAGAAAATAACTCCAAAACAAATTTAAAATCAAGAGTAGAATTAAAAGAGTACACTTAAATTAAAAAAAAAAATGCCATTAAAAAAAATGCCATAAAAGGGGGTATAAAAATAGACCTGAGACGTATTTTTAAAAATAGCAAAATGGCAGATTTAGCTATATTAATCATTATATTAAATATAAGCAAACTGAACACTCCAAACAAAAGGTAGAGGTTATCCCGCTAGATTAAAAAAGCAATATCAAACAATGTGTTATTAACATGGGACACATTTTGGATCCAAAAAACACAAGTAGGTTAAAAGTAAAGGATGAAAAAAAAAATTAAAAAAAATATATATATACCATGCAAATAATAATCACCAGAGAACTGGAATGGCTACTATATTAATAATAGACAAAGTAGGTTTCAAGACGAGGATTATTGCTAGAGAAAAAGATGGACACTTCATAAAGACAAAAGGGCAATAAATCAGAATGATTTAACAATTATAAAGGTATATACAATTTAAAAGAGCCCCAAAATACATGAAACAAAAACTTATAGAACTAAAAAAAAGAATTTGATAATTCAACAATAATATTGGAAATTTCAGTATTCTATTCTCAATAATAGAAACAATTAGACAGGGAATTCCCTGGTGGTCCAGTGGTTAGACTCTGAGCTCTCAATGCTAACTAAACTATCACAAGCCATGCAGTATGACCAAAAACTAAAATCAACTAAAAGTGGATCACAGGCTTAAGTGTAACAGCTAAGAGTATAAAACTTCTAGAAGAAACCAAAGGGGGGAAAAAAAAAATGTATGTGGCCCTGAGTTAGGCAAACTTCTTAGTTATGCCACCAAAAGCACAATTAATTTAAAAAATAGTTAAACTGAACATTATCAAAATTTAAAACTGAACATCATCATAATAAAGCAGCAAGTTATGCTTGAAAGGACACCATTAACAGAATGAAAGGACAAGCCACAGACTTAAATTGATAACTAAATATCACCATTCTTAGAAAATCTTTTAACACACATCCATATGTGAACCTGCATACCCAAATATATATACATAAAGATAATATGTAAATATATACACATACATATGGTGGGGGGAGAAGGGAGAGCACACTCACAAGAGACACATATGCCAATGATAAAGCAAACTGGGTAAAATAGTAAGTGATTTTATGATGCCATTTTGCAGTAATATATATGCCGTGTGTATGTAAAGGATAATATGTAATATGTGTGTGTGTGTGTAGAGGATATAAAGGTGTTTTTTGTACTATTTTTGCAGAATTTTTGTAATTTCCTGAAACAAATGAACTTACTTACAAAACAGAAAGAGACTCACAGACTTAGAAAATGAACTTACGGTTGCTGGTGGGAAGGGACAGTTAGCGAGTATGGGACGGTCATGTACACACGTTATATTCAAAATGGATAACCAACAAGGACAGCACATGGAACTCTACTCAGTGTTATGTGGCAGCCTAGATGGGAGGGGTGTCTATTTAGAAAAAAACAACATGAACTACAGGTGAATATTTAAACTACAAAATAAATAANCTGTCTCTTATACACATCTGATGTGTATAAGAGACAGAGGGTACTCAGGGCTAGTGCAGTGGGATGACCCAGAGGGATGGGATGGGGAGGGAGGTGGGAGAGGGGTTCAGGATGGGGAACACATGTACACCCATGGCTGATTCATGTCAATGTATGGCAAAACCACTACAATATTGTAAAGTAATTAGCCTCCAATTAAAATGAATAATTTATATAAAAAAAGAAAATAACTCCAAAACAAATTTAAAATCAAGAGTAGAATTAAAAGAGTACACTTAAATTAAAAAAAAAAATGCCATTAAAAAAAATGCCATAAAAGGGGGTATAAAAATAGACCTGAGACGTATTTTTAAAAATAGCAAAATGGCAGATTTAGCTATATTAATCATTATATTAAATATAAGCAAACTGAACACTCCAAACAAAAGGTAGAGGTTATCCCGCTAGATTAAAAAAGCAATATCAAACAATGTGTTATTAACATGGGACACATTTTGGATCCAAAAAACACAAGTAGGTTAAAAGTAAAGGATGAAAAAAAAAATTAAAAAAAATATATATATACCATGCAAATAATAATCACCAGAGAACTGGAATGGCTACTATATTAATAATAGACAAAGTAGGTTTCAAGACGAGGATTATTGCTAGAGAAAAAGATGGACACTTCATAAAGACAAAAGGGCAATAAATCAGAATGATTTAACAATTATAAAGGTATATACAATTTAAAAGAGCCCCAAAATACATGAAACAAAAACTTATAGAACTAAAAAAAAGAATTTGATAATTCAACAATAATATTGGAAATTTCAGTATTCTATTCTCAATAATAGAAACAATTAGACAGGGAATTCCCTGGTGGTCCAGTGGTTAGACTCTGAGCTCTCAATGCTAACTAAACTATCACAAGCCATGCAGTATGACCAAAAACTAAAATCAACTAAAAGTGGATCACAGGCTTAAGTGTAACAGCTAAGAGTATAAAACTTCTAGAAGAAACCAAAGGGGGGAAAAAAAAAATGTATGTGGCCCTGAGTTAGGCAAACTTCTTAGTTATGCCACCAAAAGCACAATTAATTTAAAAAATAGTTAAACTGAACATTATCAAAATTTAAAACTGAACATCATCATAATAAAGCAGCAAGTTATGCTTGAAAGGACACCATTAACAGAATGAAAGGACAAGCCACAGACTTAAATTGATAACTAAATATCACCATTCTTAGAAAATCTTTTAACACACATCCATATGTGAACCTGCATACCCAAATATATATACATAAAGATAATATGTAAATATATACACATACATATGGTGGGGGGAGAAGGGAGAGCACACTCACAAGAGACACATATGCCAATGATAAAGCAAACTGGGTAAAATAGTAAGTGATTTTATGATGCCATTTTGCAGTAATATATATGCCGTGTGTATGTAAAGGATAATATGTAATATGTGTGTGTGTGTGTAGAGGATATAAAGGTGTTTTTTGTACTATTTTTGCAGAATTTTTGTAATTTCCTGAAACAAATGAACTTACTTACAAAACAGAAAGAGACTCACAGACTTAGAAAATGAACTTACGGTTGCTGGTGGGAAGGGACAGTTAGCGAGTATGGGACGGTCATGTACACACGTTATATTCAAAATGGATAACCAACAAGGACAGCACATGGAACTCTACTCAGTGTTATGTGGCAGCCTAGATGGGAGGGGTGTCTATTTAGAAAAAAACAACATGAACTACAGGTGAATATTTAAACTACAAAATAAATATGCATACCCAAATATATATACATAAAGATAATATGTAAATATATACACATACATATGGTGGGGGGAGAAGGGAGAGCACACTCACAAGAGACACATATGCCAATGATAAAGCAAACTGGGTAAAATAGTAAGTGATTTTATGATGCCATTTTGCAGTAATATATATGCCGTGTGTATGTAAAGGATAATATGTAATATGTGTGTGTGTGTGTAGAGGATATAAAGGTGTTTTTTGTACTATTTTTGCAGAATTTTTGTAATTTCCTGAAACAAATGAACTTACTTACAAAACAGAAAGAGACTCACAGACTTAGAAAATGAACTTACGGTTGCTGGTGGGAAGGGACAGTTAGCGAGTATGGGACGGTCATGTACACACGTTATATTCAAAATGGATAACCAACAAGGACAGCACATGGAACTCTACTCAGTGTTATGTGGCAGCCTAGATGGGAGGGGTGTCTATTTAGAAAAAAACAACATGAACTACAGGTGAATATTTAAACTACAAAATAAATAAAGATGAAAAATATAAGTAGGATGAAGCCCTTTTCTGAAAAGGGCAGCAGACTGAATTGGTCACAAGTGTCCCCTGCAGAAAACAAGCTAAGTGAGAGGAAGGCAGGCCTTCTGGTGGAGGAGAGACAAAGATGCCACAGAAGTCGCCCTCCCTTACCTGAAGATGATATTCTGGAAGGGAGGTCATGCCAGGCAGCCTTACCAGGGCCAAGAGGCCTAGAAAAGCTCTACCTCCCGGTACCTAAAAGTACCTCCTCCTTCCCTACCTGCCATGCGTGGACGGTCCCCACTACCCTGTCTCACTCACCTGGACACAGGCCCAGTGAACGTTGCCTCTCCTCTGTCCAGGGCTTTTCCCCTTGTTCCAGCTGACAACCGAGTTCCAGTTTGGAAAACAGAATATCTGCTCATAAGGAAAGAAAACAAAGAGATTTCTGGTTATGCGTTCAAGGGGGCCATTCTAGAACCCAGCCAAAATGGCGGGGTGGGGTGGAGAGAACCAAGAGGGTGGGACAAAGGGCCCATGAATAGTGAACTCTCTACAGTCGAAGGGTTGAGTACTAAAAGAAAACTCCAATCAGAGAAAGTGCCTATCAATAAAATGAAAAATCTGCTAGGTTTGGGGCAAGATAAAATTAAAAAAAAGAAAAAAAGCCCCTGACTTGGGAAAGAGACCTGAAAATGCAGAGTGGCATATACAATATGAATAAATCTATCTGTTTTGAACTCTACTGAATCCAGATGTACCGTGAGGACAAAGGTAAATTATTCTTTTTAAGCTCAACCCTAAGACAAAGCTGCATTGTGAGTAGCCTTTCTTCATGATGTATAGAAAATATTCTGAAGGCCAGATTTTAAGTGCTAAGGGAAAGCCATTCTTACCTAGTGAGACCAAGTGGTTGTAAGTCTCCAGCATCACCTCCATGTGCAGGGTCCTCTGAGCAGGGCTCAACAATTTCCACTCCTCCTGGGTGAAGCCAACAGCCACATCTTGGAATACCATGAATGCCTTTTAATACAAAACACACCCCTGTTCATCCAGGAGTCCACCCAGTCCACACTGCAGGATGAGGGGACAAAAAGCATCTCTGAGGAGGTGGAGAAGATTTCTAGACTTTACTACATGCTGCGCTAAGTTGTTTCAGTCATGTCCAACTCTTTGTGACCCTATGGAGAGTAGCCCATCAGGCCCCTCTGTCCATTGGATTTTACTATGGATGATGAATAAAGGGTAACAGAATACACCAGTCCCAAATATGCCACTTTGGCACATAAAACAATTATTTTGAACTGAAGGCAATTAATAAGCAGACAGAAGAAAAGCTCTCTGTGCTTTCCAATTTGCCTAAAAGCACAACATTAATTTGTAAAGGTGTCCCTTTTCCCAATTTTATGAAGGACAGAAATTAATCACCAGAGACAACTCTAGACCCTTATCGGCCCACAGACCCCACCAGTGGCATCTACGTAGCAAACATTTACTAACTGGCCCTTTTCTTCCATTAGTTCCCCCATATATTTATTATACCTTCCCACAATTGCTGCTCTAGAAATTCAAAGTCCTTTTCCTTTGTCTTGTCACATCTCTAAAAAGTTATTGTTATTTTGTTAAGATGCTATATAAGCTCAAGTCCTAACCACCCCTTCTGAGTTACCCATCACTGAGTACTCCCATGTGTATGCATGATGCACATATTAATAAACCCCTGATTGTTTTTCTTACAAAAATCTCTTTTGTCTAATTTATACCCAATGAAAAAAAGAATTTTTCTCCTTCCCTACATGTCCTTGGTGCCAAGAATTCAGAGACCATTATTCTCCCATCTCTATCCAGCCAGCATCGTTGTGCACCTATCACTGTCAGCATGCTAGGCTTGCTGCTACAGAGGATAAAAGCAAAACAAAAGTTCTTTCACATTGGGAGTTTTGAACGTAGGCAGGAAGAGGAGGAGGACATCATACACAGAGAATTAAAGTAAAAATAGAATCTTCTTGCCGACTTTGAAGAATGTGAGAGACTATTTGGTCTATGTATTAATGTTCTACATGAAGCAGCTCAGCCTCTAGGGCAAGGGTGAATGACCCAGTGCTATGTATACTCCACGGCAGGGCTCAGTCCTTCCCCTCCCTCACTCTGCCACTTGCTCTCCTCAAGCCTGAGGAATGGAAGTACTAGGTTGGCCAAAACGTTTGTTGAAGTTTTTTTGTAACATCTTACAGGAAGTTATGGTTTTTCCAGTAGTCACGTATAGATGTGAGAGATGGACCATAAAGAAGGCTGAGTGCCAAAGAATTGATGCTTTTGAATTGTGGTGCTGGAGAAGACTTTTTGTTGTTGTTGTTGTTAAATTTTTATTTATTTATTTATAGCTGCACTGGGTCTTCGTTGCTGCACACAGGGCTTCTCTACGTGCGGCGAGGGGGGCTATTCTTTGCAGTACACAGGTTTCTCATTGAGGTGGCTTCTCTTGCTGCAGAGCACGGGCCCTAGACACTCAGGCCTCTGTAGCTGTGGTGCTCAGGCATGTGGAATCTTCCCAGACTAGGGATCAAACCTATGTCCCCTGCATTGGCAGGCAGATTCTTAAACCACTGGACCACCAGGGAGGTCCTGGAAAAGATTCTTGAGAGTCCCTTGGACAGCAAGCGGATCAAACCAGTCAATCCTAAAGGAAATCAACCCTGAATATTCATTGGAAGGACTGATGCTGAAGCTGAAGCACCAATACTTTGGCCTCTGATCCAAACAGCTGACTCATTGCAAAAGATCCTGATGCTAGGAAAGATTGAGGGCAGGAGGAAAAAGGAATGACAGAGGATGGGATGGTTGGATGGCATCATCAACACAATGGACCTAAGTTTAAGCAAACTCTGGGGTATAGTGAAGGACAGAGAAGCCTGGTGTGCTGCATGCAGTCCACGGGGTTGCAAAGAGTCAGACACAACTGAGTGACTGAACAACTGATCGTAATATCCAGTGTCCCAAGCATGGTCCCACTGCAAATCAATAAAATCAGACTCTTTAGGGATACGACTTTTATACTTTAAAGGGCTCCTAAGAATAGTCATGGTTGTGAATCGCATCAGAGGAATCTCAAAAGAGAGAGGTCACCATAGGATAGAGAGATCAGAGACAGTTTCATGAGAGGGCAATAAGATCTTAAAGGACAGGCAGGATTTCCCGGATCAAGGAGACAGATTTAGAGAGCAACAGATTCAGTCTTCCCATTTCTCACTCACTTTCAGGCATAAAGACATTAGATGATAAAGAATAGAGTCATCTGAATGACTTGAAAGTTATTTTTCTCTTTTTTTCCAGCCAATTGCCTAAAAAGTGAATCTATCTAAAAGATGTATATGATGTATATGTATATTCCACTTTGGTGTCAATAAACATGCTTTCAGAATGAATAATTAGAACATGAGGTCAGAAACAGAATACATCTGAAGTGACGACTGCCCTGAATGTCTAAGACACTGTTATGACACACCAAAGGAAGTCTTCTGAACAGAAAACTGATATAACTTTAATGTTCAAGGGGAATGAGGATTACAGATACAATAAGTAACAAAGGAACATATCAACATGGGGAAACAAATTGGGACATTATGGTGAACACTCACATGAGAGAAGAAAAAGATGTATACTAGCAGGTCTATCCTGGGAATGTAACACTGCGCAGTGTAACAAAAAGCAAAACGTGATGGGAAAAGGGAATCTCAAACAAAGAAGAGATAATTGATAAGATCAAATGTTTTAGAACAGGCAGGGTTAGAAAGCTCCAACTGCCATGAGTGGTCACTGCTTTAAAACATTTATTTCTCTTCACCTTGTCATATTTTTGAGGATAAATACCAATCTATAAAAGAATTTCATGCACAAAGTTGATCACAGAAGCATTATCTACAACAGTTAAATACTGGGAACAAGTTAAATGTTTCCCTCAATTGGGAAACACTCAATAGGATCATTCATTCCAAGCACTATTACAGAAATCACTCTCAGTGGGATAAATTCTGGCTGTTCCTTCACCTATTAGAAAATGGGTCTGCAGTTTTCCCTGGTTTTCCAGTGGTTAAGGATCCGCCTCCCAATCCAAGGGACACAGGTTCGATTCCTGCTCCGGGAAGATCCCACATGCCGAGTGGCAACCAAGCCCATGCACCACAACTCCAAAGCCTATGCACCCGAGAGCCTGTGCTCTGCAACGAGAGAAGCCACTGTAATGAGAAGCCCATATATCGTAAGAAAGAGAAGCCCCCCTCACTGCAAGCAGAGAAAGTTCTCACAGTAACGAAGAGCCAGTGCAGCCAAAAATAAATAAACCTTAAAAATAGAAAGAAAGAAAATGGGTCTGAGTAGATACACCATCAGTAGCTTTAAAACAATACGTTCTTGTCATTAAGATTTGTCAAAATGTATAAATGTAGAGATGTGTGTGTGCATGTATGCTTGGTCACTCGGTCCCATCCAACTCTTTGCAATTCCATGGACTATATCTTGCCAGGCTCTTCTGTCCATGGAATTTTCCAGGCAAGAATACTGGAGTGAGTTGCCATTTCCTCCTCCATGAGATCTTCCCAACCCAGGAAATGAACCCATGTTTCCTGTCTTCTGCATTGGCAGGTGGATTCTTTTATCACTGTGCCACCTGGGAAGCCCCATCAGTGTGTATGTGTAAAATTAAACCAAATCCCAACATAAAATAATCTAAAAATAAAATGGAAGATGCATAGAAGTCCAGGCTGTATTTTATCCATCACTGAATGTAGTCTATCTACTTCTGTAAACAGTATACATTCAGCAAATTTGTTCAACAGAATCAACTGAGAAAATGCTAAGAATTAGTAACATCATGTGCCTACCAATCCAACTCATTTGTTACAAAGTCTAATTTATCCTCTCAGGTGGTGATAATTAAAATCCTACTGTGGATTTTCTTAAGTTGTTTTGTGGAATTCAGATGTCATGCATGTTAGAATACCTGGAATTCCTCCCAACTCCCCTGAAATGTGGTTAATGATATGCCCCAAATAACATATCAAAACAAACAACAGAAACTCCTTTGTGAATTAGTTCCTTCAAGTTAATTTACTTAAGGTCATGCACCAAACATATCATGTGTGCCATGTACTCCTTTAGGAACAGAGGTTTCATCCTAAATTGGCAACCAAGCCCATGCACCACAACTCCAAAGCCTATGCACCCAAGAGCCTGTGCTCTGCAACGAGAGAAGCCACTGTAATGAGAAGCCCATATATCGTAAGAAAGAGAAGCCCCCCTCACTGCAAGCAGAGAAAGTTCTCACAGTAACGAAGAGCCAGTGCAGCCAAAAATAAATAAACCTTAAAAATAGAAAGAAAGAAAATGGGTCTGAGTAGATACACCATCAGTAGCTTTAAAACAATACGTTCTTGTCATTAAGATTTGTCAAAATGTATAAATGTAGAGATGTGTGTGTGCATGTATGCTTGGTCACTCGGTCCCATCCAACTCTTTGCAATTCCATGGACTATATCTTGCCAGGCTCTTCTGTCCATGGAATTTTCCAGGCAAGAATACTGGAGTGAGTTGCCATTTCCTCCTCCATGAGATCTTCCCAACCCAGGAAATGAACCCATGTTTCCTGTCTTCTGCATTGGCAGGTGGATTCTTTTATCACTGTGCCACCTGGGAAGCCCCATCAGTGTGTATGTGTAAAATTAAACCAAATCCCAACATAAAATAATCTAAAAATAAAATGGAAGATGCATAGAAGTCCAGGCTGTATTTTATCCATCACTGAATGTAGTCTATCTACTTCTGTAAACAGTATACATTCAGCAAATTTGTTCAACAGAATCAACTGAGAAAATGCTAAGAATTAGTAACATCATGTGCCTACCAATCCAACTCATTTGTTACAAAGTCTAATTTATCCTCTCAGGTGGTGATAATTAAAATCCTACTGTGGATTTTCTTAAGTTGTTTTGTGGAATTCAGATGTCATGCATGTTAGAATACCTGGAATTCCTCCCAACTCCCCTGAAATGTGGTTAATGATATGCCCCAAATAACATATCAAAACAAACAACAGAAACTCCTTTGTGAATTAGTTCCTTCAAGTTAATTTACTTAAGGTCATGCACCAAACATATCATGTGTGCCATGTACTCCTTTAGGAACAGAGGTTTCATCCTAAACCACTTATCTATTCAAATGCTTGTGCACTTTGATCAAGTTTTCTTAATGCTTTTTTTTTTTTTTTAAAGTCTTAAGGACAGGAAAAGGAAAAAGTCAGCTCATACAAATTTCTGGCTTTTCCCAGAAAAATCAGAATGCTTCCCTATTAACATTATGAGTGGTGAAGAAAATACACATAAAAGATTCAATGTTACCTTTGGAAATGCCCCCAGATTTCTTATACATTCTTGGTACTGACACTTTTCAAATGAATGAACTATTTTAAAAATGAGAAACACAGAATTCTCAAAGTTGTTCTGAGAATGCCCAGGAAATTGTAAATCTTTACTACAGAGACCAAGGTTAAGAATAAATCAAGACAGTGAAGGCAGATCTGAAAAAACCAAGTTAGTGCATATCAAAAATGATAGTAAACCAGTCTGGCAACTGTGTTGGTGCTCAATAAGTGTTAGTCACATTCAATTAAGTCTAAGTCATCACAGTCACCATTCTCTGGGGTTAGACAGTTTCCCTTTCAGTTCCTATATGCCTATATCTCTGATTTCCTACATCAAATTCCTTCTCAACATCCTTCAAAACCCATCTACTCAAAGTCTACACTCCTCAGCTGGGCACTCAACCTGGCCACCCCGACTCAAAGGTGGAAAATGAAAATCCTTCAGGGGCCAAGTAGGTAATGAATATGAGAGAGACAGGCAAAATGTTAGCTGTCAATAGTTTAAACTTTAGTATGGAAGATATTAGGGAAAGGACAAACAGACTCTGCAGGACCTGTCCAAATGATGCAGACACCATTCAGCTCAAATTCCCCTATAGCAGAATACAATGCAGTTTATTTTCAGAGAGGCAAGCAATCCAGAATTTTTGGTGAAATCTCCCTACCGCCAGATGCTGAAAATGCTCGCAAATGTTAAATTCAGGTCAGACCACAGCAAACTCCTCTCTGTTCCAAGTATGGGTGGCTAGTCTGTATTTTCATCAGTACATATTATAAAATCAACCTAAAATACAATCTTCCCACATTGGGTTAAGGGCAGTGTGCTTAGTGGCCCAGCCTTAGACTAACCAGCCCTTCCCGCTGGTATGTCTTCACCAACTCTTCAATTTAACAGATTCTCAGGGGTTGTTCAGACAGCCCTACTCCTAGAAGTCCTCCTTAGCCACTTCAGGCCACAGGCTACTATGTTGTCCCTGCCTTTCATCCTTATCACTGCACAATTAAGCCTGGACGTCCCTGTTTTTTTATTTATGCCCCATGTGAGCTGTTCACAATTAATTAGAAAATGACTGAGGCATGGATGGGGCAGAAAGAAATGTTGAGGGCCTCCATGTATTAATAAGCCACTCCTCCAGGACCCGGAAAGTGAGCTTTGCCCAACTACCAATAAAGCAGCCTCCAAAGCAAGAAAAGGGAATGTATTCATTCTCTCGACAGCCAAGATGCAATTTTCCACATATTCTCCCCTCTTTTTTGGCTTTCAGGAGCTCCGTGGTCATTTTCCTGGATCTTCTGAGTGCTCTCCCTAAAGAAGGGCAAATCTCAGAAGGCAAATCTGAGGATGTGAAGAGAAATGAGACCACGTCTAGTTGGAAAACCCTTCTCATGTGCAGGCTGGGTCTGCTCCAGAGGCTCACTACTGAGGGTTGGGAGTGTCACACAAATCACCAGCACAAACCCATTCCCAACCAGCGCCCTGGAGAAAGGCCTGAGGGTGACCGAGCCCCTCAAGTTCAGCCCCAAGCTCTGGCCAGAGAGTGAAACCCATGTGCCCCAGCAGCAGAGTAAGGGTTTGTCTCTATCCCTGTGGGTTGGAATGAAAGGAAAATGGATGGTCTTGAGGTGCCTACACGAGAGTTCCCAAGTTCAGACGCAGCCTGTGCCCTCATGAGTAAAACAGTGACAAGCAGAGGAACGTCCTGAATGGACGAGGCCGTGACTGTAGGGCACTCACAGAACTCGGGGTGCAAGCTGCCAATCCTGAGGATGAAGCTCGGGAACCAAGAGCAGAGGTGTGGGAAATACCCGAATGGCAAGGCTCAGTCCCCACCAACAAACCTAATGGGCAGAATCCACCAATCGGAACTGTTCCTGCTACGTCAATTCCACACGCTAAGGGGAGAGCGGAAGGGACGGCGGAAGTGATCCCGGAGGGTTCTCGGGAGTGTAGTCTTGGGATGGAGAAGAGGGAGGTGTGGGGGCCAGCGTGAGGAATCCCACCCGTGACAAAGTCATGAGGCAGAGATCTGATGTGCAAGGTCGAGTC